>CM055124.1:95926309-95961045 GCA_029206835.1 Rana muscosa | reverse complement strand
AATTCCCATAAAATTGATATATTTACACATGCATACATATCATGGACAGGACATAGAACCGACTACAGAGTGGAGGTCGCCTCCAACCTCCTAATGCCCCATACACACGATCGTTTTTCATGCCGTTAAAAATGCCATTAAAAAAAATGGCCATTAAAAATGATCGTGTGTAGCTCCAGAGCATTTTTAACAACGTGAAAAACGGCCATTAAAAATTTCGAACATGCTCTCTTTTTTCACGTCGTTTTTCATGTCGTTTTTTTTAACGACGTGAAAAACGATAGTGTGTGCTTTAACGACGTGAAAAAAAACGCGCATGCTCAGAATCAAGTATGAGACAGGAGTGCTCGTTCTGGTAAAACTAGCGTTCGTAATGGAGATAGCACATTCGTCACGCAGTCACGGACTGAAAAGCACGAGACTGAAAAGAGCGAATCGTCGCTCAACAAACTTTACTAACATGAAGGGTGGCGCCATTCGAACGGAACTTCCCCTTTATAGTGCCGTCGTACGTGTTGTACGTCACTGCGCTTTGCTTGATCGTTTTTTTAAATGATCGTGTGTACGCAAGACAGGCTTGAGAGGAAACATGAAAAAAAAACGACGTAAAAAAACGGCAAGAAAAAAAATGGCAAGAAAAACGATCGTGTGTATGGGGCATAACTCCACAATTATTGCATCATGTAGTTATTGTTTAATCATTTACTTGTATCCATTAAAATACTTTATTACTATATCAATTATATTGATGGTTGCTTCTCCCTAAACTGCGTGCTCCATACAAAGTCCCAATTCCTACCATTTCCCCCCCCCTCCCCCTTTCTTTTTTCCCCCCCTCTTATATGGTTTTTATTTTTTCTTCTACTGGCCAGGCCACTGGTTGCTAGAGCCACCCGGCGTCTAACAACCGGTGACGTCACGGCCGCGACTCCCTGCATTCAAAGCGGAGGAGGAGTTAACTTCCTCCTCCTCCGAACCTAGTTCTCTCCACACGGCCACCGGCTCTGCCTCCACCACGGATGTCCACTCCACCCACCTCCTCTATCATCTCCGGGCCAACTCTGCCTCCACCATGGACGTCCGCTCTACCCACCTCCCGGGCCAACTCTGCCTCCACCATGGACGTCCGCTCTACCCACCTCCTCTATCATCTCCGGGCCAACTCTGCCTCCACCATGGACGTCTGCTCCACCCACCTCCTCTATCTTCTCAGGGCCAACTCTGCCTCCACCATGGACGTCCGCTCCACCCACCTCCTCTATCATCTCCGGGCCAACTCTGCCTCCACCATGGACGTCCGCTCCACCCACCTTCTCTATCATCTCCGGGCCAACTCTGCCTCCACCATGGACGTCTGCTCCACCCACCTCCTCTATCTTCTCAGGGCCAACTCTGCCTCCACCATGGACATCCGCTCCACCCACCTCCTCTATCATCTCCGGGCCAACTCTGCCTCCACCATGGACGTCCGCTCCACCCACCTTCTCTATCATCTCCGGGCCAACTCTGCCTCCACCATGGACGTTCCGCTCCACCCACCTCCTCTATCATCTCCGGGCCAACTCTGCCTCCACCATGGACGTCCGCTCCACCCACCTCCTCTATCATCTCCCGGCCAAATCTGCCTCCACCATGGACGTCCGCTCCACCCACCTCCTCTATCATCTCCGGGCCAACTCTGCCTCCACCATGGACGTCCGCTCCACCCACCTCCTCTATCATCTCCGGGCCAACTCTGCCTCCACCATGGACGTCGGCTCCACCCACCTTCTCTATCATCTCCGGGCCAACTCTGCCTCCACCATGGACGTCCGCTCCACCCACCTCCTCTATCATCTCCGGGCCAACTCTGCCTCCACCATGGACGTCCGCTCCACCCACCTTCTCTATCATCTCCGGGCCAACTCTGCCTCCACCATGGACGTCCGCTCCACCCACCTCCTCTATCATCTCCGGGCCAACTCTGCCTCCACCATGGACGTCCGCTCCACCCACATCCTCTATCATCTCCGGGCCAACTCTGCCTCCACCATGGACGTCCGCTCCACCCACCTCCTCTATCATCTCCGGGCCAACTCTGCCTCCACCATGGACGTCCGCTCTACCCCACCTCCCGGGCCAACTCTGCCTCCACCATGGACGTCCGCTCTACCCACCTCCTCTATCATCTCCGGGCCAACTCTGCCTCCACCATGGACGTCTGCTCCACCCACCTCCTCTATCTTCTCAGGGCCAACTCTGCCTCCACCATGGACGTCCGCTCCACCCACCTCCTCTATCATCTCCGGGCCAACTCTGCCTCCACCATGGACGTCCGCTCCACCCACCTTCTCTATCATCTCCGGGCCAACTCTGCCTCCACCATGGACGTCCGCTCCACCCACCTCCTCTATCATCTCCGGGCCAACTCTGCCTCCACCATGGACGTCCGCTCCACCCACCTCCTCTATCATCTCCCGGCCAAATCTGCCTCCACCATGGACGTCCGCTCCACCCACCTCCTCTATCATCTCCGGGCCAACTCTGCCTCCACCATGGACGTCCGCTCCACCCACCTCCTCTATCATCTCCGGGCCAACTCTGCCTCCACCATGGACGTCGGCTCCACCCACCTCCTCCTTTGGCTGCATGGGGCCTGTTGGCACTCACTTAGTGGCTCTCTGGGTGAGTTTCTGATGATGACTCATTTACTTCCTGGAATCCATCTGCCCTTAGCTCAAACATGTAGGCAAGTAGGTGTGCTTAGCTGAGAAAGCCCCCTCCCCCAACGAAGACTCCTGGGATGGATGACATCATTTTGGCCTAGGCCAGAAACCAGGAAGTAACTTAAGAAATATATAAAAATAAAAAAAAAAGTATAAAACCAGTAAACAGTGAGCATCGGTTCTGGGTGGACCTGCAGCGCTCTCAGCGGTTCCCCATCCCTCGTGGCGTCACTCAGCGGCCGAGGCGCCAGGTACAGATCAGACGTCTGTCATTAGACCCAATTGCGGGAGATCCAGCAAAGGTTACGGGATGAATTGTCCCTTTCATTCGGCGGAGCCGGGGATGTCATTGCCCCCGGGACGAGGCGAATCATCTCATCTGTGTTCACCTGCCAGGGACTGCCGAGGCTGCCAATTACCAGCAATTAAGCCGGATTAAACGAAGGTCATTAGCGGGGCATGCTTGGTTCCCCTGGCAGCGCCCGCCTGCCCCCCAACACCACCCCGCCAACAGGCGACGTGCCGCTAACTCACATCTGTCCTCAGCCTGGAAGAGCGCGGCGTGTCAGGACACACCGCCGCCGGTAAGAAGCCTGGAAACTCCTCGACTTATGTCCCAGCACTTGTTCTATCGCTGTGACTACCACTCTGAGGTCTGAGGTTTGGAAGGTGGGGGGAGCGCCAACGCTGCAGGCCGGGCGCAGATTCCTGGCGTCTGGAACCGTCTTCAGGGCAGGAAACCAACTGCAGAAGGAGATTTTTATCGCTATTATGTGTGTGACACGTCTGAGGACTGTCTGTGATACTTTGTTTACTTCCACTAAAAGATACATTTTATGGACAATTTTTAGGGAGTCCTCCCCCTTCAGTGGGATTTTACCCCCTTCTATGGAAATCTACCTTCTTCTACCCTCTTCTGTAGGAGCCTACCCCCCTTCTACCACCCTTCACTGGGAGTCTACCCTCTTCTTCTCCCCCCCGATTGGGAGTCTCCCCCCTTCAATGGAAATCTACCTTCTTCTACCCTCTTCTGTAGGAGCCTACCCCCCTTCTACCCTCTTCTCTAGGAGCCTACCCCCCTTCTACCCTCTTCTGTAGGAGCCTACCCCCTTCTACCCTCTTCTCTAGGAGCCTACCCCCCTTCTACCCTCTTCTCTAGGAGCCTACCCCCCTTCTACCCTCTTCTCTAGGAGCCTACCCCCCTTCTACCACCCTTCACTGGGAGTCTACCCTCTTCTTCTCCCCCCCCCGATTGGGAGTCTCCCCCCTTCAATGGAAATCTACCTTCTTCTACCCTCTTCTGTAGGAGCCTACCCCCCTTCTACCCTCTTCTCTAGGAGCCTACCCCCCTTCTACCCTCTTCTGTAGGAGCCTACCCCCTTCTACCCTCTTCTCTAGGAGCCTACCCCCCTTCTACCCTCTTATCTAGGAGCCTACCCCCCTTCTACCCTCTTCTGTAGGAGCCTACCCCCCTTCTACCCTCTTCTGTAGGAGCCTACCCCCTTCTACCCTCTTCTCTAGGGGCCTACCCCCCTTCTACCCTCTTCTCTAGGAGCCTACCCCCCTTCTACCCTCTTCTCTAGGAGCCTACCCCCCTTCTACCACCCTTCACTGGGAGTCTACCCTCTCCCCCCCCCCCTGATTGGGAGTCTCCTACCTTCATTGAGAGTCAATCCCCTTTTACCCTCTTCATTGGAAGTCTAGGCCTTCTTTTCGAGTCTACCCCTTTCTCCCCTCTTCATTAGGTGTTTACCCCCTTTTACCTTCTTTTTTGAGAGTCTATCCCTTCTCCCCCTTAATATGGAATTTACCCTGTTCTACCCTCTTCATTAGGAGTCTACCCCCCTTCTCCTCCCTTCATTGGGAGTCTACCCCCCCTCCTCGCCCCCCTTCATTGAGAGTCTACCCCTTCTCCCCCTTAATATGGAATTTACCCCTCTTCTACCCTCTTCCTTAGGAGTCTACACCCTTCTCTAGCCTTCATTGGGAGTCTAGCCCTTCATTGGTAGTCTACCCCTTTCTACCCTCTTCACTAGGTATCTACCACTTAATTGAGAATCTAGCCCCTTCTCCCCCCCCTTCATTGAGTGTCTACCCCCATCTCCCTCTTAATTGGGAATTTACCCCCTTCTGCCTTTTCCTTAGGCGTCTACCCCCCTTCTCCTCATCTTCATTGGGAGTCGACCCCTTTCTACCCTCTTCCTTATGCATCTACCCCCTTCTCCCCCTCTTTATTGGGAGTCTAGCCTTCATTGGGCGTCTACCCCCTTCTGCCCTCTTTTTAAGGCGTCTACCCCCTTCTCTCCCTCTTTATTGGGAGTCTACCCCTACATTGAGTGTCTAGCCCCTTCTGCCCTCTTTCTTAGGCATCTACCCCCTTCTCCCCCTTTCATTGAAAGTCTACTCCCTTTTACCCTCTTCATTGGAAGTCTACATGCCTCATTGAGAGTCTACCCCCCTTCATTGGGAATTCACCCCATTCATTGGCAGTCTACCCCCTTATACCCTCTTCACTGGGAGCCTACCAACTTCATTGGGAGTTTACTCACTTCTACCCCTGCATTGGGAATGTACTCCCTTCTTTGGGAGTCTACCCCCTCCTACCCCTTTCATTAGGAAATACCCCCTTCATTGGGAGTCTACCCTCTTCATTGGGAATCTACCCCATTCATTGAAAATGTACCTTCTTCATTGGGAGTCTACCCCCCCTTATTGGAAATCTACCCCTTCTACCCTATTTGTTGGAAATGTACTCCCTTCATTGGGAGTCTACCCCCCCTCTACCCCCCTTTGTTGGAAATGTACTCCCTTCATTGGGATTCTACCTCCCTCTACCCACTTCATTGGGCGTCTACCCCCCTTCTGCCCTCTTTTTAAGGCGTCTACCCCCTTCTCTCCCTCTTATTGGGAGTCTACCCCTACATTGAGTGTCTAGCCCCTTCTGCCCTCTTTCTTAGGCATCTACCCCCTTCTCCCCCTTTCAATTGAAAGTCTACTCCCTTTTACCCTCTTCATTGGAAGTCTACATGCCTCATTGAGAGTCTACCCCCCTTCATTGGGAATTCACCCCATTCATTGGCAGTCTACCCCCTTATACCCTCTTCACTGGGAGCCTACCAACTTCATTGGGAGTTTACTCACTTCTACCCCTGCATTGGGAATGTACTCCCTTCTTTGGGAGTCTACCCCCTCCTACCCCTTTCATTAGGAAATACCCCCTTCATTGGGAGTCTACCCTCTTCATTGGGAATCTACCCCATTCATTGAAAATGTACCTTCTTCATTGGGAGTCTACCCCCCTTATTGGAAATCTACCCCTTCTACCCTATTTGTTGGAAATGTACTCCCTTCATTGGGAGTCTACCCCCCTCTACCCCCCTTTGTTGGAAATGTACTCCCTTCATTGGGATTCTACCTCCCTCTACCCACTTCATTGGGCATCTACCCCCTTCTACCCTCTTCATTGGGAGTCTACCCCCTTCTACCACTTTCATTGGGAGTCTACCCACTTCTACCCTCTTCATTGGGGGTCTACCCCATTTCTACCACTTTCATTAAGAGTCTACCTCCTTCATTGGGGGTCTACCCCCTTCTACCCTCTTCATTGGGAGTCTACCCCCCTTTTACCCCCTTCATTGGCAGTCTACCCCCTTCTACCCCCTTCTTTGGCAGTCTACCACCTTCTACCCCCCTTCATTAGGAATCTACCCCATTCATTAAAAATGTACCTTCTTCATTGGGAGTCTACCCCCTTTATTGGGAATCTACCCCTTCTGCCCTCTACCCCCTTCTTTGGGAGTCTCCCCCTTCATCTCGGTGCACACAGTACTGATACGCAAAGGTTTAGGACTAATTTACATAATTATATTGATAGTCAGTCTTCCTGAGCCAACAAAAACTGTCTGTATGGCAAGTAGCCACCAATCAGACTCAAACTTTCTTCCCCCAGATGTCCCGAGTCCAGGTCAGGCCTGAGGGTGATTGGAGGTTAGTGGGGATCACAGACAGCTCTTATCTCAGATGTCAGCTCAGTATTAGCCGTATAGCACAAACAATGGGGGATCCTCTGACAATTTCCACCTCTCTGTGTGTATACATGGCCGTCCATTTCCTGGGGGGGGGGTCTGAGTCTCTCACGCTGGGATCCGGCCTCGCTGGGCCTCACTTCTACCCTCTTCATTGGGAGTCTACCCACTTCTACCCCCTTCATTTGGAGTCTACCCCCTTCTACCCCCTTCATTGGGAGTCTACCTCCTTCATTGGGGGTCTACCCCCTTCTACCCTCTTCATTAAGAGTCTACCCCCTTTTACCCTCTTCATTGGGAGTCTACCCCATTCATTGGCAGTCTACCCCCTTTTACCCCCTTCATTGGCAGTCTACCCCCTTCTACCCCCTTCTTTGGCAGTCTACCACCTTCTACACCCTTCATTAGGAATCGACCCCATTTATTAAAAATGTACCTTCTTCATTGGGAGTCTACCCCCTTTATTGGGAAACTACCCCTTCTACCATCATCACTGAGAATCTACCAACTTCATTGGGAGTATCCCTTCTACCCTCTTTGTTGGAAATGTACTCCCTTTATTGAGAGTCTACCCCCTCTACCCACTTCATTTGGCGTCTACCCCCTTCTACCCTATTCATTAGAAGTCTACCCCCTTCATTGGGAATTCACCCCATTCAATTGGGAGGTCTACCCTCTTCACCTGGGAGTCTACCCTCTTCACTGGGAGTCTACCAAACTATCATTGGGAGTTTACTCGCTTCTACCCCCACAATTGGGAATGTACTTCCTTCATTGGGAGTCTACCCCCTCCTACCCCCTTCATTAGGAAATACCCCCTTCATTGGGAGTCTACCCTCTATCTATTGGGAATCTACCCCATTCATTGAAAATGTACCTTCTTAATTGGGAGTCTACCCCCCTTATTGGGAATCTACCCCTTCTACCCTCTTTGTTGGAAATGTACTCCCTTCATTGGGAGTCTACCCCCCTCTACCCCCTTTGTTGGAAATGTACTCCATATCATTGGGATTCTACCTCCCTCTACCCACTTCATTGGGTGTCTACCCCCTTCTACCCCTCTTCATTGGGAGCCTACCCCCTTCTAACCCTCTTCATTGGATCTCTTACCCCCCTTCTACCACTTTCATTGGGAGTCTACCCCTTCTACCCTCTTCATTGGGAGTCTACCCCCTTCTACCCTCTTCATTGGGAGTCTACCCCATTCTACCCTCTTCATTGGGAGTCTATCCCATTCTACCACTTTCATTGGCAGTCTACCTCCTTCGGTGGGGGGTCTACCCCCTTCTACCCTCTTCATTGGGAGTCTACCCACTTCTAACCCCCCTTCATTTGGAGTCTACCCCCTTCTACCACCCTTCATTGGGAGTCTACCTCCTTCATTGGGGGGTCTACCCCCTTCTACCCTCTTCATTGGGAGTCTACCCTCTTTTACCTCCCCCCTTCATTGGCAGTCTACCCCCTTCTTTGGCAGTCTACCACCTTCTACCCCCCCATTCATTAGGAATCTACCCCATTCATTAAAAATGTACCTTCTTCATTGGGAGTCTACCCCCTTTATTGGGAATCTACCCCTTCTGCCCTCTTCACTGAGAATCTACCAACTTCATTGGGAGTATACCCCCTTCTACCCTCTTTGTTGGAAATGTACTCCCTTTATTGGGAGTCTACCCCCTCTACCCGCTTCATTGGGCGTCTACCCCCTTTTCCCTATTCATTGGAAGTCTACCCCCTTCATTGGGAGTCTACCTCCTTCATTGGGGTCTACTCCCTTCTACCCTCTTCATTGGGATTCTACCCTCTTCTACCCCCTTCATTGGCAGTCTACCCCCTTCATTGGGTCTGGGAGTCTACCCCCTTCATTGGCAGGCTACCCCCTTCTACCCCCTTCTTTGGGAGTCTCCCCCTTCATCTCGGTGCACACAGTACTGATACACAAAGGTTTAGGACTAATTTACATAATTATATTGATAGTCAGTCTTCCTGAGACAACAAAAACTGTCTGTATGGCAAGTAGCCACCATCAGACTCAAACTTTCTTCCCCCAGATGTCCCGAGTCCAGGTCAGGCCTGAGGGTGATTGGAGGTTAGTGGGGATCACAGACAGCTCTTATCTCAGAAGTCAGCTCAGTATTAGCCGTATAGCACAAACAATGGGGGATCCTCTGACAATTTCCACCCCTCTGTGTGTATACATGGCCGTCCATTTCCTGGGGGGGGTCTCAGTCTCTCACGCTGGGATCCGGCCTCGCTGGGCCTCCTCTCTGCAGGTTCCTTGTCGCGGCCCCCATGGAAATACCAGCATTCTCTCGTAGTCTTTGTAATGTTTCGTCCAATCCTGGAGCTGACAATTGCGCAATCCTAAGTGGCATTTTTCAGAAATAACATTTACTGGAAAAACATAAAGTGTTGATTTTATAGAACAACATTCCGCAGGTCCCAACATGACACAGAGGGGCTGACCGGCGCCTCCGGAATGCCACCATCCGCGTGTCACCGCCGCCTATTTACCAAGGTCAGATTTGGTATTTTGGTGATTTCCATCACGGTGGAAGATGCCGGGTGACGACACAGAGGAGGTCGTGGCGGTCAACCCTCCTCTCTGACTTCTCCATCATATCAACACCAGTACAACCCCCCCCCCCCCCGCCTCCCCTCCCCCAGGGGAGGTCAGATGAACTTTGGATTGGAGGCGAGCCATAGACACAGTACAGTGTCCATGCAGATGAGGTCTGGGGATGGAGGAGGAGTTTCACCTGGTGATCCTGCCAGTAACACACTTCCTGTCCCAGGGTGACAACGCTCACCATATTGTATCTAATGTACATACACTATATTACCAAAAGTATTGGGACGCCTGCCTTTACACACACATGAACTCCCAGTCTTAGTCCGGAGGGTTCAATATTGAGTTGGCCCCGCCCTTTGCAGCTATAACAGCTTCACCTCTTCTGGGAAGGCCGTCCACAAGGTTTAGGAGGGTGTCTATGGGAATGTTTGATCATTCTTCCAGAAGCGCATTTGTGAGGTCAGGCACTGATGTTGGACGAGAAGGCCTGGCTCGCAGTCTCCACTCTAATTCATCCCAAAGGTGTTCTATTGGGTTGAGGTCAGGACTCTGTGCAGGCCAGTCAAGTTCCTCCATCCCAAACTTGCTCATCCATGTCTTTATGGACCTTGCTTTGTACACTGGTCCAAACCATTTGGTGGAGGGGGGATTATGGTGTGTGGGGGATTATGGTGTGGGGGGAGGGGGATTATGGTGTGGGGGAGGGGGAATATGGTGTTGGGGAGGGGGGTTATGGTGTGGGGGGAGGGGGATTATGGTGTGGGGATGGTGTCCCATCCCCACCCTACAGGGGGACCCTATCCCTGCCCTGGTGCTATCCCTGCCCTGGAGGGGGATTATGGTGTGGGGGAGGGGGGATTATGGTGTGGGGGAGGGGGAATATGGTGTGGGGGAGGGGGAATATGGTGTGGGGGAGGGGGGTTATGGTGTGGGGGGAGGGGGATTATGGTGTGGGGGGGGATTATGGTGTGGGGGGGAGGGGGAATATGGTGTGGGGGAGGGGGGTTATGGTGTGGGGGAGGGGGATTATGGTGTGGTGATGGTGTCCCATCCCCACCCTACAGGGGGACCCTATCCCTGCCCTGGTGCTATCCCTGCCCTGGAGGGGGGATTATGGTGTGGGGGAGGGGGGATTATGGTGTGGGGAGGGGGAATATGGTGTGGGGGAGTGGGGTTATGGTGTGGGGGGAGGGGGATTATGGTGTGGGGGGAGGGGGATTATGGTGTGGGGTTGTTTTTCAGGGGTTGGGATTGGCTCCTTAGTTCCAGTGAAGGGATCTCTTAAGGCGTCGGCATACCAAGACATTTTGGACAATTTCATGCTCCCAACTTTGTGGGAGGAGTTTGGGGACGGCCCCTTCCTGTTCCAACATGACTGCCCACCAGTGCACAAAGCAAGGTCCATAAAGACACGGATGAGCGAGTTTTGGGTGGAGGAACGTGACTGGCCTGCACAGAGTCCTGACCTCAACCCGATAGAACACCTTTGGAATGAATTAGAGAGGAGACAGGGAGCCCGGCCTTCTCGTCCAACATCAGTGCCTGACCTCACAAATGCTCTTCTGGAAGAATGGTCAAACATTCCCATAGACACACTCCTAAACCTTGTGGACGGCCTTCCCAGAAGATTTGAAGCTGTTATAGCTGCAAAGGGCGGGGCCAACTCAGTATTGAACCCTATGGACTAAGACTTGGAGGTCATTAAAGCTCCTGTGCGTGTAAAGGCAGGTGTCCCAATACTTTTGGTAATATAGTGTAGATTCAGTGTTGGAGGTCCCGGAACTGCGTTACCCTGAAAAAAAGCCCTGCTGAGAAGTGATACTTTTGTTGTACATTGTAGCATGTCAAGAAATTTTTCTTTTACATTTGTCAAATTTCTGACAGGTCCACTTTAATACACAATGTCTCAGATTTACTTAAATAAATAAAAAATTGAGGAGACTACCGTATGCTCCCAGAACATAAGACATCCCCCCCCCCTCCCCTCCCCCCACCCCCTCCGGAACACCTGGGGACGATCGTGTCTGCGTGACGTTCCACCCAGAACGTTCGTCCTGCTGTAAGAGCCGATCGTCACTCTGGAAATATGATAATGACAGGGAGTCTTCTATTATGTATCGCGCTGATGAGAGATATGAATAGAGTTATAGACGGATGGGGGGGGGGGCGGGGGCAGGGGGGGGATAATCCTGTCTCCTCCAGGCCACAATAACCCCCATTCACACATTTCCTCCTGCGCAGACATTTACCTGGCGGCGGTACAATGTCATAAATCACCGTAACAGAACCAATGTGATAAACCAACAATAAAATAAATTCCTGACCTTTTCCACCCAGAATCCCCCAACACCCCCAAACACTTAATTACAAAGAAGAGGAAAGTCTCAGCGAGTCGTTCTGAAGTACCTGTGAGGACCACCAGGGGGCAGCATACAGTCCATTCACAATGGAGGATTGGAATGCGCCAAGTCTATCCTGCACAACAAGCCCAGGGCCTGAAAACTAAGGGGGGGGGGGGGTGGGGACATGGGAGTGAAGGAACCACAAATCAGACAGAAACGTCTTGGCACCTTCAGTCCCTGATTGGCCGCCAAATGCCCCTTTGTCTTACTCCCATCTTATGTCTTTCACTCCAAAACGCGTCGAGCGCTCAATGGTACAGTTCCGGAACCTCACACCATACGTGACAGTGTTTAATTAAAACACGTAAAACGACCCGGGAAATCAATGGATGGAAAAGCAGCTGTGTTGGAAAATGTTACCACGTCCCCTATTGTACTTCATTTATTCATTAACAATTCCTGAAGCTGAAGCCCTGTACACACGACCGAGAATCTCGTCAGGAAAAAACCCATCGTTTTTTTCTGACGAGATTCCTGACAAGAATCTTGTCCCGGCCCGAGTGTACACACGTACGATTCAAAAGAACCGCCGTTCTTTTGAATGGAACGAACGCGGTGACGTCATTGACTACAATGAGCGTGCGCTCGTCACATTCGATGCCGTCATCTTGCTACACCCTACCTATGCCTAGGAAGCTACCGCGCATGCGTCAAAGTCATTTCGAGCATGCGCGGGTTTCCACGGCAACAGGTAAGCATACACACTCTCGGGTTTCTCGTCGGGAAATAGGCCGACAAGAATCCCGACGAGAAAATAGAGAGAAGGTTCTCTATTTTTCTCGTCGAGAACCTGGGCAGTTTTCTTGACGAGAAACCTGAAAGCCTCGTACACACGCACGGTTTACTCGGGAAGAAAGCTCTTCCAGCAAGTTTTCTTGTTGTTTCATGCCGAGAAAACCGGCTGTGTGTACGAGGCCTGAGAGCGATTACAAAATCCGACACAAGTCATTTTATGTTCTTTCGAAGTTTCCACTTTTGGAGAGGAAATCCCACCGATCCATGTTGTCCTGTGTGAGCCAAGACCGCCCCGCGAGGGAAGATTCCTGATTTTAGCGTTGGTAATATTTCCTAAAAAATGTGAAAGTGTAACTGTGTGTTCTTTTTTTAATATGGAGTAGCCCCTCTCCCTATGGCCATTAATATGGAGTTGCCCCTCTCCCCATGGCCATTAATATGGAGTAGCCCCTCTCCCTATGGCCATTAATATGGAGTAGCCCCTCTCCCTATGGCCATTAATATGGAGTTGCCCCTCTCCCCATGGCCATTAATATGGAGTTGCCCCTCTCCCCATGGCCATTAATATGGAGTTGCCCCTCTCCCTATGGCCATTAATATGGAGTAGCCCCTCTCCCCATGGCCATTAATATGGAGTAGCCCCTCTCCCCATGGCCATTAACCACTTGTCCCCCGCCCACTGTCAATTGACGGCGGGCGGAGGATACTCTCGTTCTGGGAGGATGACGTCCTCCCTTTAAAACGAGCTAGGAGGCGCGCGCCCGCCGCGTTCACAAGGCCCCGGTGCGCGTGCCCGGCGGCCGCGATTGCCGCCGGGCACCCGCGATTGCCCGGGAAACGAGCAGGAAAGTGGATCTGTGTGTGTAAACACAGAGATCCACGTCCTGTGAGGGAGAGGGGACCGATGGTGTGTCCCTTGTACATAGGGACAACCATCGGTCACCTCCCCCAGTCAGTCCCCTCCCCCCACAGTAAGAACACATTGAGGGAACATATTTAACCCCTTCCCGCCCCCTAGTGGTTAACCCCTTCCCTGCCAATCACATTTATACAGTAATCAATGCATTTTTATAGCAGGGATCGCTGTATAAACGTGAATGGTCCCAAAAATGTGTCAAAAGTGTCCGATGTGTCCGCCGCAATATCGCAGTCACAATAAAAAATCGCAGATCGCCGCCATTACTAATGAAAAAAAAAAATGCTATAAATCTATCCCCTATTTTGTACACGCTATAACTTTTGCGCAAACCAATCAATACGCGCTTATTGCGATTTTTTTTTTTTTACCAAAAATATGTAGAAGAATACGTATCGGCCTAAACTGAGGAAAATTTTATTTAAAAAAAAAAAAAAATGGGTATTTATTATAGCAAAAAGTAAAAAATAGTGTTTTTTTTCCCAAACTGGACGCTCTTCTTTTGTTTATAGCGCAAAAAATAAAAACCGCAGAGGTGATCAAATACCACCAAAAGAAAGCTCTATTTGTGGGGAAAAAAGGACACAAATTTCGTTTGGGAGCCACGTCGCACGACCGCGCAATTGTCATTCAAAATGTGACAGCGCTGAAAGCTGAAAAATGGCTTGGGCAGGAAGGGGGTTTTCGTGCACAGTAGAGAAGTGGTTAATATGGAGTAGCCCCTCTCCCTATGGCCATTAATATGGAGTTGCCCCACTCCCCATGGCCATTAATATGGAGTTGCCCCTCTCCCTATGGCCATTAATATGGAGTTGCCCCTCTCCCCATGGCCATTAATATGGAGTAGCCCCTCTCCCTATGGCCATTAATATGGAGTTGCCCCTCTCCCTATGGGCATTAATATGGAGTTGCCCCTCTCCCCATGGCCATTAATATGGAGTTGCCCCTCTCCCTATGGCCATTAATATGGAGTTGCCCCTCTCCCCATGGCCATTAATATGGCGTTGCCCCTCTCCCCATGGCCATTAATATGGAGTTGCCCCTCTCCCTATGGCCATTAATATGGAGTTGCCCCTCTCCCCATGGCCATTAATATGGCGTTGCCCCTCTCCCCACGGCTATTTATATGGATTTGTCCATCCCCTATGGTTAATTATATGGAGTATATGGAGTTACCATTCCCATACCATGACCATTGGTATGGAGTTTACCCTCTCTTCCCATGGCTATTATTATTGAGTTGCCCCCCTCTCCCCATGGCTATATATATGGATTTGTCCATCCCCTACTGGTTATTAATATGGAGTTGTCCCTCTCCCTATGGCCATTAATATGGCATTTCCCCCCTCTACCATGGCTATTTATATGGATTTGTCCATCCCCTATGGTTGTTAATATGGAGTTACCCCTCACACACCATGACCATTAATATGGAGTTTACTTCCTCTCCCTCTGGCCATTAATATGGAGTTGACCCCCTCTCCCCATGGCTATTTATATAGATTTGTCCATCCCACATGGATATTAATATGGAGTTGCCTCTCCCACACCATGGTCATTAATATGGAGTTACCCCCCCCCCCCAGGCCATTAATATGGAATAGCCCCTCTCCCTATGGCCATTAATATGGAGTTTCCTATCTCCCCGTGGCTATTTATATATATATTGAGTTGCTCCCCTCTCCCTTTGGCCATTAATGTGGAGTTGCCCCCTCTACCATGGCTATTTATATGGATTTGTTCATCCCCTATGGTTGTTAATATGGAGTTTCCCCTCACACACCATGGCCATTAATATGGAGTTACCCCCCCCCCCCCCAGGCCATTAATATGGAGTTGCCCCTCTTCCCCTATGGCCATTAATGTGGAGTTGCCCCTCTTCCCCTATGGCCATTAATGTGGAGTTGCCCCTCTTCCCCTATGACCATTAATGTGGAGTTGCCCTTCTCCCTCTGGCCATTAATATGGAGTTGCTTCTCTCCCTGTGGCCATTTATATAGATTTGTCCATTGCCTATGGTTGCTAATATTGAGTTTCCAACCCCCACCTCCCCCCACACACACACACACACACCATGGCTATTAATATGGAGTTGCTCCTCCCACACTATGGTCATTGATATGGAGTTGTCCCCTCTCCCCATGTCCATTAATATGGAGTTGCCCCTCTCCCCATGGCCATTAATATGGAGTAGCCCCTCTCCCCATGGCCATTAATATGGAGTAGCCCCTCTCCCCATGGCCATTAATATGGAGTAGCCCCTCTCCCCATGGCCATTAATATGGAGTTGCCCCTCTCCCCATGGCCATTAATATGGTGTTGCCCCTCTCCCCACGGCTATTTATATGGATTTGTCCATCCCCTATGGTTAATTATATGGAGTTACCCTTCCCATACCATGACCATTGATATGGAGTTTACGCCCTCTCCCCATGGCTATTATTATGGAGTTGCCCCCCTCTCCCCATGGCTAGTTATATGGATTTGTCCATCCCCTACCGGTTATTAATATGGAGTTGTCCCTCTCCCTATGGCCATTAATATGGCGTTGCCCCCTCTACCATGGCTATTTATATGGATTTGTCCATCCCCTATGGTTGTTAATATGGAGTTACCCCTCACACACCATGACCATTAATATGGAGTTGACTTTCTCTCCCCTTGGCCATTAATATGGAGTTGACCCCCTCTCCCCATGTCTATTTATATAGATTTGTCCATCCCACATGGATATTAATATGGAGTTGCCTCTCCCACACCATGGTCATTAATATGGAGTTACCCCCCCCCTCCAGGCCATTAGTATGGAATAGCCCCTCTCCCTATGGCCATTAATATGGAGTTGCCCCTCTCCCCGTGGCTATTTATATAGCTATATATATATTGAGTTGCTCCCCTCTCCCTTTGGCCATTAATGTGGAGTTTCCCCCTCTACCATGGCTATTTATATGGATTTGTCCATCCCCTATGGTTGTTAATATGGAGTTACCCCTCACACACCATGGCCATTAATATGGAGTCACCCCCCCCCCAGGCCATTAATATGGAGTTGCCCCTCTTCCCCTATGGCCATTAATGTGGAGTTGCCCCTCTTCCCCTATGTCCATTAATGTGGAGTTGCCCCTCTCCCTCTGGCCATTAATATGGAGTTGCTTCTCTCCCTGTGGCCATTTATATAGATTTGTCCATTGCCTATGGTTGCTAATATTGAGTTTCCAACCCCCCCTCCCCCCCCCCCACACACACACACGCCATGGCTATTAATATGGAGTTGCTCCTCCCACACTATGGTAATTGATATGGAGTTGTCCCCTCTCCCCATGTCCATTAATAAAGGAGTTAACCCTCTCCCCATGGCCATTAATTTGGAGTTGACTTGCAAAAAGATCTGGCTGGCAGTTAATGTTCGAGTCCATCCCAATGGGGGTTGAGGTCAGGGATCGGTAAAGGACACTGGAGTTCCTCCACACCAAACTGGTCACACCATGTCTTTATGGCGCTGGCTTTGTACACAGGGGTCAGTCATGGTGGAACAGAAAAAGGTCTTCACCAAATTGTTACCACAAGGCTGGAAGTGCACAATTGTCTACCATGTCTTGATATGTTTTGTTCGGTGATTGATGGAAGATCTATATTCTTATGTTCAAATATCCGATTGTTGAAGTTAAATTATTTTTAATTGCGCAAGTTGGGAAATGGTCCTCACATGGTGCTGGTTATTTCCATGGGGAGAAGAATGTGAATTACTGCCATAAACTCATTAGCCTGATATGAAGTCACATAACCGAGTCATAACAGATTGATAAGATTGGGTTCCCTTGGAGACGAGGCCGTGAGATGAATCGGAAGACACATAAATATTCATTGCTATTGGAAGAATTTGTCCAGTTATTGAACAATGCCGAATGGTAAAGAGGTGGATATGGGAGGGCGTCACCTACAGAGCAAAATATGCCCCTTTCCAGGCATAAAAACTTATCAGAAAAAAAAAAAAATTGCACAGGAGGGTAAATGTGAGAATTAGGAATTGAGGATGAAGTAGAGGTAAGGTTTAGGAATTAGGTTTGAAAATAAGGTGAGGGTTGGGAGTCGGGATAGAGGAGAAGGTTAGGAATTGTGGTTAAGGTAGGGTAAGGGGTTGGAATTAGAGTAAAGGTAAGGGTTACAAACCGGGTTTAAAGACAAGATAAGGGTTGGGAATTGGGGTAAAGGTAAGGCTTAGGGTAGGAGTTAGAGTAAAAGTGAGAATTAGGAATTGGTGAAGGTGAAGGTTCAGAATTAGAGTAAATGTAAAGGTTAGGAATTGAGGTAAAGGTAAGGCTTAGGATAGGAGTTAGAGTAAAGGTGAGAATTAGGAATTGAGTGGTGAATATATTGTAAAGGTTGGGAATTAGAGTAAAGGTAAGGGTTAGGAACCGGGTTTAAGGACAAGATGAGGATTGGGAATTGGGGTAAAAATTAGGGTGGAGAACTGTGGTTAAGGTACAGTAAAGTAGGGGATAGAAATTGGAGTAAAAGGTGAGAATTAGGAATTGAGGGTGAAGTAGAGGTAAGGTTTCGGGAATTGGGTTTGAAAATGAGATGAAGGTTGGGACTTAGGGTGAAGTAGAAGGTTAGGAATTGTGGTTAAGGTAGGGTAAGGGTTAGGAACTGGGGTAAAGGTAAGGGTTAGGAAACAGGTTAAAGGTGAGAATTAGGAATTGAGGGGTAAAGATATGGTGAAGGTTCGGGATTAGAGTAAATGCAATGGTTAGGAATTGAGGTAAAGGTAAGGGTTAGGATAGGAGTTAGAGTAAAGGTGAGAATTAGGAATTGAGGGGTGAATATATCGTAAAGGTTGGGAATTAGAGTAAAGGTAAGGGGTTGGAACCAGGTTTAAGGACAAGGTGAGGGTTGGGAATTGGGGTAAAAATTAGGGTGGAGAACTGTGGTTAAGATACAGTAAAGTAGGGGATAGAAATTGGAGTAAAAGGTGAGAATTAGGAATTGAGGGTTAAGTAGAGGTAAGGTTTTGGAATTAGGTTTGAAAATGAGGTGAGGGTTGGGAGGCGGGATAGAGGAGAAGGTTAGGAATTGTGGTAAAGGTAGGGTAAGAGGTAGGACTTATGCCCCGTACACACGGCCGGGATTTCCGATGGGAAAAAGTCCGTAGGGTATCCCGACAGGAAAAAAGAGAGCTGGTTCTCTTTTTTTTGCTGGCCGGTTTTGGCAGTTTTCCCGTCGGAAATCCCGGCCATGTGTACGAGGCATCAGAGTAAGGGTAAGGGCTAGGAACCGGTTTTAAGGACAAGATGAGGGTTGGGAATTGGGGTAAAAATTAGGGTTGAGAACTGTGGTTAAGATACAGTAAAGTAGGGGATAGAAATTGCAGTAAAAGGTGAAAATTAGGAATTGAGGGTGAAGTAGAGGTAAGGTTTTGGAATTGGGTTTGAAAATGAGGTGAAGGTTTGGAATTAGGATGAAGTAGAAGGTTAGGAATTGTGGTTAAGGTAGGGTAGGGTAAGGGTTAGGAACTGGGGTAAAGGTAAGGGTTAGGAAATGGAGTAAAGGTGAGAATTAGGAATTGAGGGGTAAAGATATGGTGAAGGTTAGGAATTAGAGTAAATGTAATGTGTAGGAATTGAGGTAAAGGTAAGGGTTAGGATAGGAGTTAGAGTAAAGGTGAGAATTAGGAATTGAGGTAAAGGTAAGGGTTAGGATAGGAGTTAGAGTAAAGGTGAGAATTAGGAATTGAGGGATGAATATATCGTAAAGGTTGGGAATTAGAGTAAAGGTAAGGGTTAGGAACCGGGTTTAGGGACAAGGTGAGAGTTGGCAATTGGTGTAAATGGGTGGGGAACTGTGGTTAGGGTAAGGTATGGGATAGGAAGGTGAGGGTTAGGAACTGGGATTAAGATAAGGTGAAGGTTGTGGTTTGGGAGTAAAGGTGAGGGATAGAAATTATGATAAGGCGGGGGGGGGGGGGGGGGGTTAGGAATTGAGGTTATGATAAGGATTGAGGTAATGGTCAGGGTAAGACTATGGTTAGGGGAAACACCAAGGTGTTATGGTTACTGGTGGCATAAAAGCAAAGGGTTGGAATGGGGTAAAGGTGAGTTAGAAGTAAGGGTTAGGGGTAACACCGAGGATTTGCTCTTACGGTTAGGTGGACAGTGGAGTAAATTGCTCAGTGGCAGGTATAACTATTGTTGAGCTTTGGCACTATAATCAGTAGGTGTCGGTGCCACATACAGTTCACGTAGAGTGCCAGATCCAGCTGTACTAATGTCCAGCAAGCCACCAATGATGTTCCAGGCCAAGTGGCTGTTCAGTGGTCTCTACCGGGAAGGTGAGGGTTCTCTTCTGTGGCTGCGGTTGCCACATGGCACCCCATGCCTCTCCTCTGAGCTCTTATTATGAGGAGGCCTTGCGTGCTTGGCACCGCTCAGATCCGGAATTCCTGGAATACAACGTGAAGGTCTCTTTTATACAATCATTGTTTGTTGGTGGAGGTATCTGGGTGGGGGGTGTGGAGAGGGGAACAGAGCTGGTTTTATCTCTCCTGGGTCATTTTCGGGCTAATTGCAGCTTATTTCCAGCTTCCCTTTCCAAAAAATGAGGTTTAAACAGGATTGTCTTCTCTCCTGGGTGGAGGAGGGGGTGGTGGTGGTGGGGGGCGGGGGGTCCATCTCTGCTGCAGGGGAGGTGAGACTCCTTCTTACAGCCAGCAGAATTATCTCCATAGAAAGCGACATTTCTGTGTCTTCAGGTGTCACATTAAACCTCAACGTAGAACAACAACCATAGAAGAGCTTCCTGGGACGGGATCCGGATCTCATACTTCCTGCCAAGTTCTGTGAAAGGGCTGCTGTCATCGCCGTCCTCTCCGCTTTGTGTGGAAATAATCTGCAAATATGACATTTTACACCAGATAATACCGAGCCGGATTATTGCTGGGAGGAAGGAGAGGCAGCGCTGTTTTCATAAGCGTAACTAAAAGCTGCCGACCAATCCCGGCAGGCCCCCTCCCCCCTGTGCCATATGGGATCTGTCTGATGTGGCCCTGTGGCTCTGTGGCTCTGCTTCCTCAGGGTACACCTGACAACCCAACCATTCACAAATCAGTTCCAGAAAAGTCTTTCTGCACCAGGACAATACTTCAGAAGGATGCAAATAATGCAGCACCCATTCAAATATAATCTTCATAAATATGAGTCGAGTAGGACCCAAAACCTGGGAAATAGGACCATGAACCCTAGACTTTGTACTAAGGACATTGGACCATGATCCCAGGACATAGGACCATGAACCCTAGACTTTGTACCAAGGACATAGGACCATGATCCCAGGACATAGGACCATGAACCCTAGACTTTGTACCAAGGACAAAGAACCATGATCCCAAGACATAGGACCATGAACCCTAGACTTTGTACCAAGGACAAAGAACCATGATCTCAGGACATAGGACCATGAACCCTAGACATTGTACCAAGGACAACGAACCATGATCCCAGGACATAGGACCATGAACCCTAGACTTTGTACCAAGGACAAAGAACCATGATCCCAGGACATAGGACCATGAACCATAGACATTGTACCAAGGACAACAAACCATGATCCCAGGACATAGGACCATGAACCCTAGACTTTGTACCAAGGACAAAGAACCATGATACCAGGACATAGGACCATGAACCCTAGACATTGTACCAAGGACAAAGAACCATTGATCCCAGGACATAGGACCATGAACCCTAGACATTGTACCAAGGACAAAGAACCATTGATCCCAGGACGTAGGATCATGAACACTAGACTTTGTACCAAGAACTAAAGACATAGGACATACATTGAACCTAGACCATAAGAACCTGTATAGAAGACCATGAACCCTAGAATTTTTACCCAGGACATAGAAATCGAAACCTGTGAAATAAGACCAAGAACTCTATCATTGCTGGTGGTCTCTCTCAGTGAGCGGTCTCTATCGTTGCTGGCATGCTCTATCAGTGTGAGTAGTCTCTCTCATTGCTGGCGGTCTCTCTCTGTGTGAGCGTTCTCTATCATTGCTGGTGGTCTTTTTTGGTGTGAGCGGTCTCTATCATTGCAGGCGGTCTCTCTCGGTGAGCAGTCTCTATCATTGCTGGGGGTCTCTCTCGATAAGCAGTCTCTATCATTGCTGGTGGTCTCTCTCTGTGTGAGTGGTCTCTATCATTGCTGGGGGTCTCTCCTGGTGTGAGCGGTCTCTATCATTGCTGGTGGTCTTTCTGTGTGAGCGGTCTCTATTATTGCTGGCGGTCTCTCTCGGTGTGAGCGGTCTCTCTGTGTGAGTGGTCTCTATCATTGCTGGCGGTCTCTCTCTGTGTGAGCGGTCTGTATCATTTTAGGCGGTCTCTCTCGGTGTGAGCAGTCTCTGTCATTGCTGGCAGTCACTCTCGGTGCGAGTGGTCTCTATCATTGCTGGAGGTCTCTGATGTCTGAATTGCAGGCCTCCTGCGCTGTGGTCAGTTCAGGAATGTCAGTTGTGTCCTGTAATTGGGACTGAATGCGGCTCGGCCAGGAATGTCGGTTTTTAGACTCATCTCTGCTGGAAGTCATTTATAAAATCTGTTTATAAGGACCGTCCACACGGCTGCCCAGCAACCAATCAGAGCCAGAACAATGAAAGTACAGTGCTGTGCAAAAGTTTTAGGCAGATGTGAAGAATTGCTGTAAAGTAAAAATGCTTTCACAAAAGGTATATATAGTAAAGCGGAGGTCCCACAAAAAAAAAATATTAAAAGCCAGCAGCTGCTGACTTTTAATAAATGGACACTTACCTGTCCAGGGTGCCCGCGATGTCGGCAGCAGAAGACGAGCAATCGCTCATCTCGGCTGCCCCCGCCGTCATCCTCGGTGAAGGAATCAGGAAGTGACGCGCTTCACTGCCTGGTTCCCTACTGTGCATGCGCGAGTAGCGCAGCGCGTCCTCACTGGTCCCCGCTCTCTCCTGGGACCAGTGTGTTTCCCAGAAGACAGCGGGGGGTGACAGGAAGTGGCATGAATCCCACGGGAGTCTATTCCCGGAAGTGGGTGCAAATACCTGTATTAGACAGGTATCTGCACCCCCCTCCCCCCTGAAAGGTGCCAAATGTGACACTGGAGGGGTTCCAAAAAGCGAAGGTTCACTTTTTGTGTGGACCTCCGCTTTAAATTGTTTATTTTTATTCATTTACAAAATGCTGAGTAAACAGAAGAAAAGTCTACGACTTCCCTTTGGCGTCAAACCAGCGATAATTCTTACACTTGCACAAAGTCAGGGGTTTTGTAGGATTAGAGTCAGGTGTACGATTAACCAATTCTACCAAACAGGTGCGATCATCAATTTCATATGTTGGTTAAAACAGTCATTAAGGGAAACAGAAACAGCTGTGTAGGAAGCTGAAAACTGGGTGAGGAAAACCCAAACTCTGCTACTTAGCCCAGGTTCACGTTGCTGCGGGATTGAATTGAGTTCAGCGACATTGGTGTGAGTTTCTGCACAGATCTCTATTGAACTCGCACCCGAGAATTGATGAAGCGCCGCACTAGTTCGGACGGTGCCATTGCCGGCAATAACCGCTGATTTGGCATGCGATTTGACATGTCAAATCGCATCAATGTGAACCTAGGCAAAGGTGAGGTTGTGGACAGGGGAGGGCTGGCGGCCTTAGGCCTGGGGGCAAGTCCAGTCAAGTGGCCCATTGAACCGCCGAATCAGCTCACCATCCATGGCCCACCTGGTTTTTCAATGCAGCCTCACCAGTGCCCATCAGTGCAGCCAACTCCAGTGCCCATCAATGCAGCCTGATCACTGGGGCAGGTTACATGGGGTGTATGGGGGGTCAGCTAGGGGTGTAAGGGTCTCTCACCTCAGCGATCTCAGCTCAGCAGGTCCTTGCACGCCACAGTCTCCTGGGGGGGGGGGTAACGCTCCTGATCCTGGGGTCAAGTTGCAGCCAGTGCCCAGCCCTGTGTCCCGACTCCCTGCCTCTGCCTGCTTCCAAGAATCCTGTCCCAGGGAGTTGTAGTTTTCTCTGCGCTGCTGTGTTTTCCACCCACCAGAAGCTTGAGTGCGTACTACAACTGCCGGAATGCAACAGCTAGTGGTCGGCCGCCATGGCCGTGCCCCCGGCCCAACTTCCTAGACCAGAATAAAAAAGAAAATGGTAGCGGGCAGCGGCTGCCGGCCATTTTGAACATAAGTTAGGGCGGCCTTGGAGGCAATTGCCACCCTGCCCCATGGCCCAGCCCTCCCCTGGTTGTGGAAGACTGTTTTATGTCACAGGTCATACAGCATGGCACAGCAACAAGACACAAGGGAGTTATACTGGATCAGCAAGGTCTTTGCCAGGCAAAGATTTCACATTAGACTGGGGGTTCAAGAAGTGCGGTTCACGCTCTTTTGAAGAAGCAGAAAGAAACGGGCAATGTAGAAAAGCGTAGACGCAGTGGTCGGTAAAGGAAACATAATGCAGCAGATGAAAGACATCACGATTCCTTCCCTTCCACATCGGAAGATGTCCATTTCAGTGCCATCAACACAGTCCCAGGTACACCCCCCCCCCCATCTACTGTCTGAAGAAGACTGGAGGAAACCAGTGGGACCCAGGTACCCTCCCCCCATCTACTGTCTGAAGAAGTTTGGAGGAAACCAGTGGGACCCAGGTACCCCCCCCATCTACTGTCTGAAGAAGTCTGGGCAGAAGTAGTCTTCATGGTAAGACCGCGACAAAAAAAAGTCTCCGACGTGGAAACAAGGCCAAGTCACTCAACTATGCAGAAAAACATAGGTACTGGGGGGCAGAAAAATGGCAGCAGGTGCTCTGCATTGAGGAGTCACAATGTGAAATATTTGGCTGTAGCAGGGGGCAGTTTGTTGGGGGGAGGGCTGGAGAGCGGTACAATAATGAGTGTCTGGAGCCAACTGTGAAGCATGGTGGTGGGGAGGGGGGTTCCTTGCAAGTTTGGGGCTGCTTTTCTGCAAATGGAAATTTGGTCAGGATCAATGGTGTCCTCAATCCTGAGAAATACAGGCAGATACTTTTCATTCATGCCATCCCATCAGGAAGGCGTGCGATTGGCCTCAACATTTATTTTGCTGAAGGACAACCACCCCAAACATCCATCCAATGTCATTAAGAACCATCTTCAGTGTAAAGGAGGAGTCCTGGAAGTGATGGTTTGGCCCCCACAGAGCCCTGAACATATACCACAGTGCTGTCACATCAGTCTCTGCACCAGAAGAACTTCTCCACCAGGTGGTGCTGTTTTGCAAGGGGCTGTTGGCTCACTCTGCTTTGGTCTCAGCTGGTGGAAACATCAACCCAGGGACTGTCCTGCAGGCTTCTCCCCCAACCACCATGCAATGGGTGGGGGGGGGGGGGGGAGACAAAAGTGAAGGCTCTCCAGAGGCACTGAGGCCTACTCCATGTGCTCAAGCTGCAATGGATCCTGGGCCTGTCCCTATGCAAGTCCTTACTAGGGATGGGCCAAACACCCCCCGGTTCGGTTCGCATCCAGAACATGTGAACGGACCGAAAGTTTGCACGCACATTCGAACACTGTTAAAGTCTATGGGACTCAAAACGTGAGAAATCAAAAGTGCGAATTTGAAAGCCTAATATGCAAGTTATTGTCCTAAAAAGTGTTTGGGGACCTGGGTCCTGCCCCAGGGGACATGTATTAATGCAAAAAGTTTTAAAAACTGAAGTTTTTTCGGGAGCAGTGATTTTAATAATGCTTAAAGTGAAACATTCCTTTAAATATCGTACCTGGGGGGTGTCTAAAGTATGCCTGTAAAGTGGTGTGTGTTTCGTGTTTAGAACTGTCCCTGCACAAAATGTCATTTCTAAAGTAATAAAAGTCATTTAAAAACTGCTTGCGGATTTAATGTAATGTCTAGTCCCGGCAATATGGATGAAAATCATTGAGAAAAAACGGCATGGGTACCCCCCCCCCCCCCACTACCAGCCCCTTTGGGTCTTGTATGGATATTAAGGGGAACCCCGCACCCAAATTAAGAAAAGGCCCTATATACTCTGAACAGCAGTATACAGGCGGTGCAAACAAGACGGGGACTGTAGGTTTGTTCTTAAGTAGAATCTGTTTCTAATTTGGAACAGGTACATTTTGTAACTATAGCTTCAGCCAAAAAACGATTTTTAAGCTTTTTGGAAAACATAGGGAAGGGTTACCACCCCTGTAACATTTGTTTTGCTGTCTGTGCCCCTGTTCAGAACATTTCACCTCACTTTCCATCCCAATGACAATTGGATTTTGTAAATTTTGGGTTTTTATTGAAACAAGGATTGGCGATAAAGCATCAGTACAGAGGAGACACCTTTCTCCCATATTAATTCTTACAGGAGAGAATTTTCCTTCCTAGGGGTAGATTTCCTCTCACTTCCTGTTGTCTCCTTCCGTTTGCAAGTAGGAGTCGTTTTGTAAGTTGGATGTTTGAAAGTAGGGGCCTGCCGTATATACTCTGCAGAAATTTGGCCCTTAGGTGTTGGTGTTGTCACAACACTGTGAGCCCTCACAGTTACTCTTGGTGGGCGCTGGAACGCCCTGCTGTGAAATATTAGATCAAAAATTGTAATCACACGCCCCTGTTAAACAGGGGCAGAAAAATTGGGCCTTAGACACTGGTGGTGGTGCCCAGAACCAAAAACGTTCTTAGAAGCTATCAACATGAACATTGAGGAGGAAGAGGATAGTCACTCAGCATCAGCTGAGGCAGTCTTGAAGGGATCTCACATTCATAAAAAAAATAAAAAATAAAATTAATTGGTTACATCAGCATCAGGCGCTTGGTAGCTGGTGATCCAAGACCGATTCATTTTTTATGAAGGTGAGCCGATCAACCAAGTCGGTGGACAGGCGCACTCTGTGACCGGTTACAAAGCCTCCAGCAGCACTGAATGTGCGTTCCGAAAGAACGCTGGATGCAGGACAGGCCAGTAGCTCAATTGCATACTGTGCAAGCTCTGGCCAGTGATCCATCCTCAAGACCCAGTATCCCAGAGGATTTTCGGTGGGAAAGGTGTCCAAGTCTGATCTTGCCTCTAGGTATTCCTGCACCATGTAAATCAGACGCTGGCGATGGTTGCTGGAACCGATCAGACCTTGGGGCTGCGTACTAAAAAATTGTCTGAACGCATCGGTCAGACGGCCACCTTCTCCACCGCTCCTTCTCTGACTGACCGAAGCCTCAGCAACTCGTTGTCCAGGACCAGGAATTGATAACCTCCCAGTCTCTGGGAACGCGTTGCACAAACCTTTCTGCAAGGCCTCTCAAAGATGCTTCATCCTCTGCTCCCTCTGCGACGGCAAGATAAGGTCCGCAACCTTACCCTTGTAACGTGGATCAAGGAGGGTTGCCAGCCAGTAATGATCCCTCTCCTTGATACCACGAATCCGAGGATCCTTTGGCAGGATCAGGGAGGCCATGCAGCGTAGGTTTTATGGGTCTGGTTGAGGTTTGGTGAAACGTTGTGTCCCCTAAAAAAAGATTGTGGATTAGAGAGGAATCTGGATGGGTGGGTGGTCGGTGTCATTGAGGTTAAGTGTGTGTGTGTGTGTGTGGGAATATGGTCCAGCATTTACCCTCCTTTGCCTTTATTGGTAGAGAGAGGATTACCGGTCTTTTACCCTGGTCAACCTAAGCTGTGCCATGAATGTGGAGTCAAGGGACATTTCTCTTCTAAATGTCCAGAACAGAAGAAGTTTTCTGTGTGTCAGGAACTAGGGCATCTGGCCAGGGACTGTAACATTGTTAAGACCCCTTTCACACTGGGGCGGTTTGCAGGCGCTATAAATAACGCCTGCAAACCGACCTGAAACAGCGGCTGCTGTCTCTCCAGTGTGAAAGCCCAGAGAGCTTTCACACTGGAGCGTTGCGCTAGCAGGACGGGAAAAAAAATAAAAATAAAAAAGTCCTGCTAGCCGCATTTTTGGATGCGTTTACCGCTCCTGCCCATTGAAGGCAATGGGGCACCGCGGCTATACCGCCGGCAAAGCGCTTCTGCAGAGGCGCTTTGCTGTGGTTTTTAACCCTTTTTTCGGCTGCTAGCGGGGGGAGTAAAACAGCCCCGCTAGCGGCCAAATAGCGCTGCAAAATTAGCGGTAAAGCACCGCTAAAAATAGCAGCGCTTTACCGCCGATGCGGCTCCCCGCCCCTGTGTGAAAGGGGCCTTAATATAACCTATGTGATAAGGTTGGTCACCCTTATACCTGGTGCTGTACAGAGAACACTGAGCCAGTCACATCAGTCTCTGTACAGAGGAGCTTACACTCTAATGCTCACGGTGAGATAGCAGAAGACAAATGATATTAAAGTATCAATAATTTGGAACAGAAGAACACAATGCGGTTTTCTCATGAAAAACTAAATGTGCGGTTTTTTATTTTATTTCTGAGAAAATAGTATAACCGGCATTTTTAAACAAGCGATCAATAAATATCAAAAAATAAATAATTAATACATAAATGTACAGAATTAACACTGAGTGCAGAACCGCCTTCCGAGTACAAAATAAGGACGAGGAGGAATAAGTTACAAAATAATAATAATAAACTGGCCGGGGGAGGGGTAATGGGGGTTGGAAGGCACTTGGGCACAGGGGGGTAGGGGGCGCACTTCTCCTGATTGTACGATCTGTATGGGATATGAGATGTGTGTATAGGGGAGGGCCCCCCCCAAATCTTTCACAGCAACGTACAGTACCCCTTGGCTGGCCAGGACGACACTCCGGGGGGGCTTATTCACTAAAGCATTGCCGGCCGTTCACTGAGCGTAGTGAATGTTACTGGACACAGCATCACCCTATTTACTATGAACAGCCAATCATGTGCAAGGAAACGGAAAGAAGGATTTTACTCACACAATTGGATATCCATAGTGAACATAACTCCACCCCCTATTCACTACACACAGCGAGACGTCTCCCCCCGATAGAAAAATCACCTCCTCAGATTTATATCACTAAATATTTGTAGAAGAAACTGGAGTTTAATGAGTTGGATAAACAACTAAAGGGTCCCCCCCCCAAAACTGATATTTGTTGTGCAGATGACCCATGACCACTGGGAACCCTCCCCCCCCCCAACCTGCTATGGAGTCACACTCCTCCTGCTGCATTCTCTGCAATATGGTGGGAACCCTCCTCACAATGTAAAGACCCGGGAACTCACCACAGGGATGGTGGGAACCCCTCATAATGGGCACAGCGGGTGTACAGACCCTGGAACTCAGCACAGGGATGGTGGGAACCCCTCATAATGGGCACAGCGGGTGTACAGACCCGGGAACTCAGCACAGGGATGGTGGGAACCCCTCATAATGGGCACAGCGGGTGTACAGACCCAGGAACTCAGCACAGGGATGGTGGGAACCCCTCATAATGGGCACAGCAGGTGTACAGACCCGGGAACTCAGCACAGGGATGGTGGGAACTCCTCATAATGAGCCCAGCGGGTGTAAAGATCCAGAAGAGGTCACCAATACAGTAAGAAACCATTAGGTGGCGACACTTCAGCATCTCAATATCAGTTTTGAGTGGACTGACCCAGTTCTTCACTTTCCAATTTCTATGTAAAAAAAGATAAAACATGGAGCCCGATGGGACATCAGACACAGCAGGCAGTGAATGTCACTTTTTTTGAACTGTGGCTCTTAGCGGGTACCATTCCACATAGGATAAAAAGTCGCCACACGCGGAAAGGCTTTCATATTTTTTTTTTTTTTTTTTTTAAACACAAAAAAAAGTTTCAAGACGTAAACCCGATGCCAACCTTGTAATTTCCCAGGAATGCCCTGATGTGTTTTTTTTAACTGGCCAGATGGTTTGCGTCTGTGGCGGCTCTGAGCCAGCAGGTGGTAGGGGGGGCTCACCGCGGGTATCGCCCGATAGCGGGCCATCGCTATTTTTAAAACAAAATATGTAAGAACATTAAAAAGTGCTCTGGAGTCCAGCAAAGTACACTGCATGCCGCAGCACGCGGAGCCGCCGCAGGTTTAGAGGCGCTCTTTGTCCGTTCGTACGGGCGTCTCTCCTGCAGCACGGTGGCGACTCCACGATCGTCCGATAATCCACAGTACCCGTGTGTGGGGGTTGTAGTATTGCAAATCGCTGAGCACAGAACCAACACCAAGTCCTTGCAGCGGGAGAGCAGAGATCGCACGTCTGTGCGGCCAATCGAATGAGGATCTCCCACATGGTCTGGAGAGGAGGAAGAGTCCAGTGTGCGGGGGACAAGCGTCCAAGCTCCAGCACGGGTCGCAGTTTAACTAAAAGGCTGCATTTCGGCGTTGGGACGGCATTGGCTGCCCTTCAGATAGGGATCCCCATTTGGTTGGCCTGTTCTTTGAGTCCCATGATGCTGAAGGCGACCCTCTTCTGGTGTCCCGGGAGGCGGATGCCAAGCTGCTTGATGTCCCTGCGGGAGGAGGAGAGAACGTTCCGTTAAAAGTCATCCAACACCCCGTATGACGTAATACGGCAATTTACAAGTCTAAGAATGTTAAACGCTGGAAGCATCGGAGCAAAAAACTTCCATGAGCCATTCTGTATCATTGACTCGTAATGGCGATTATTCATCAGGTTTACAATGTATCATTTTCCCAGATTACCCAATAAAAACTTTTACAAGGTGGCAGAACCTGCTCCGTACCGCCATGTATAAGCCGGAGGAGGAGACACCTTGTACCTCAGGCAGTGAAGGATTATGGGGTACCTGGCTTAGACATGGTCATGATGATATAAGCCGGCTATACATTCTGGCATCTCACCCGTACGATACGCTGAGCAAGGCCAGATCTAGCCTATCTGATCTGAGGGTGCAGTAAAAAGTCAGGGGGCATAATGAGAACAGGACCTGGGAAACACTATTAAAAACAGAACTTGTGCCCCCTTACATCAGGCGCCCCCATCAAGAGTGCCCCCTTACACCAGGCGCCCCCCATCAAGAGTGCCCCCTTACACCAGGCGCCCCCCATCAAGAGAGCCCCCCCCTTACATCAGGCGCCCCCATCAATTGTCCTATCAGAGTGTTCCCTACCTGAATCATCCTCAGAGTGCCTCCTTACATCAGACTGGATCAATGAATGCACTCTGAAACCTGGGGAAGATGTCCAGCACCCCCTAGATCCGGCCCCAAGGCTCATGGTTCTACAGCACAGTTAGGGCAGTCATCCTGGAATAACTTCCAAGCACGCTCAGCAGAGTTGGCTCTGCACCACCATGTATAAGCCGGGGGGGCAGGGGGGCACCTTGGACCTCAGGCAGTGGAGGATTTTGGGTTGCCTGGCCCAGACATGGTCATGACATTATAAAAAGGCCTATATATTCCAGCATCTCACCCAGAAGAAACGCTGAGGTTCGTGGTTCTACAGCACACTTAAGGTGGCCTTAGTGGAATAACTGCCCAGCACGCTCAAATAAAGTGACCATGTCACTTCCACAACCACCTCCCCATAGGATTATATATGTTGTATTCATATTCTTCACCTGTAAAACCCCCATTGTATTGAAATCCAAACACTCCCAAGACTACTGCTAGGTGCCGCCATCTTGGATGTGATGTTAGCAGCCCCAGGGTTCTAGAAAATATTCCCCCTCCACTTCTAAAAAGGCTATGTAGAGAGGGGAGGGGTGGAGGAGCTGGTCCAGCACAGATTCCTCGCTCTCTATAGGACATTGTAGGAAGAGGACACTTACTCTGGGCTCATCAGGATGACCTTGTCCATGGTGTTGAATGCCGAAGCCATAAAACACTCCGTATATTGCTGCATCTTGATGGACTCCAACCACTCGGCAATACTCCGGAAGGGCATACCGTCCGATCCGCTGGTGCTGGGCAACCGGATGGAGATTCTGCGGAGAGAGGGCGGAGTCACGGGTCAGATGGCCCTTTGTCAATCTAAGGAATGATCGGTGACGTTAACTCGGCTTCATTTGTGACTCCCGAAAAGAAGTTTATAAGAAATGCAGTTAAAGAGGGATGGGCTCTAACTGAAGATCATACAAATCTGTACAGGGGCCCCTTTAAATGTGGGCCTCTACATGGGCACCAACGTCATCACCTCCTCCAGAACCTCACTCGGTCAATGGGGTTGCCCATCACATAACTGACCAATAGCATAGAGGAGGGAGAGGGGTGGGCCAACACAGCTATAAGTACATGACAGGACTTCTAACTAAACAGAGGCTCTAGAGTTCTACCTCAATGTGGCCATCCCATCAGAGTTCACAATTTTGCAGTGTTTTTGTCACGCACCCACCTTGGGTCAAAGTCAGCCATAGTCTTCAGAGATTCGGGGGCTCTGATCAGCTTGTCCAGGATACTGACGATGTCCGGGAACTTCGGCCGCCGGTTTCGGTCCTGTTGCCAGCATTGCATCATCAGCTGGTAGATGGCGGAGGGGCATTCCATGGGGGCCGGCAGGCGGAATCCTTCGTTAATGGCCTTCATGACCTGAAATAAAAAAGGCAAACACGAGGCGTCAGCCGACACAGAAAACACAAAAGCCGCCAACCGCTAAAAACGACAAGACTGAGCCTTATGCTGGAACGGACTCAACACGCACCTCCTGATTGGACATCTCCCAATAAGGGCGTTCACCGTATGACATCACCTCCCACATGACTATGCCGTAACTCCACACATCACTGGCGGAGGTAAACTTCCGGTAGGAGATGGCCTCAGGGGCGGTCCATCGGATCGGAATCTTCCCTCCCTGGAGGAACAAAAAAATAAAAAAACATCACGATATTGTAAAGATCACCTACAAAGTCACAAGTAATCAATATCAACATTTTATACAGAGATGGGAGGATACAATGAATCAAACATTTGTAGCATTAGATGCATCTATTTTCATTACCTACACCAGGGGTCTCCAAACTCTCTAAACAAAAAGGGCCAGTTTACTTTTGTTCAGACTTTAGGGGGGCTGGACTGTGCCCAGTGGGAGGAATCGTGCCCCCATCATTGGGAGGAATCGTGCCCCCATCATTGGGAGGAATCGTGCCCCCATCCCTGGTGTCAGTGGGAGGAATAGTGCCCCATCCCTGGTGTCAGTGGGAGGAATAGTGCCCCATCCCTGGTGTCAGTGGGAGGAATAGTGCCCAATTGTTGGTGTCAAGGGCCAGATTAGCGACCACTGCCCTACACAAATCAGTAACACCAAGGACACCGATGAGTGAAGCACACATCTCCAGATATAATGTAGCCCTCTGCAATCTGCTCAATATATTTTCTTTTTAGAAAAAAAAACGATCGCTTAAGCTCTGCAGTCACTTTCACACTTTATTCAAAATTCCTGAGCGGTCACGGCATGATCGCTGTTCTGCAATAGTCACCCAACCACATTTTTTTTTTTTTACCCTTTTATAAACGGCACACAAGACTTCCTATTTTTTCTCTTTCAAGAGGCACGTCAAGAATCTGCAAGCTTCTCAATCTAAACATTCTCAGAATCCCCTCACCGCCGGCACAAGTCCTGCGCCTACTTACGCTGGTGGTGTACGTGGCTTCGGGGTCGTCCTCCAAAACCCGAGACAGGCCGAAGTCTGAGACCTTGCAGACCAGCTGGCTGTTCACCAGAATGTTCCGAGCGGCAAGGTCGCGGTGGACGTAGTTCATCTCAGACAAATACTTCATGCCGGCGGCGATACCGCGCAGCATGCCGACCAGCTGGATGGGGCTGAACTCTCCATCGTTGTCCTGCAGAAAAGGGAACAAGAAGGAACGATTAAGACATCTTTAGCGAGAAGGTTTCTTCGCATTGGGACGTTAGTAGAGAACAGTGGTCTCCAAACCAAGGCCCTTTTGCTTGTTTTTATATGGCCCTTGGGGCATTATTCCCCCCACCGTTGCCGACAAAGTTCATGCCACTGACACCAGTGATGGGACACTATTCCTCCCACTGACACCAGTGATGGGACACTATTCCTCCCACTGACACCAGTGATGGGACACTATTCCTCCCACTGACACCAGTGATGGGACACTATTCCTCCCACTGATATCAACGATGGGACACCATTACTCCCCCCCCCCCCCCAATACCAGTCATGGAGCATGGTTTACTCCCATTGATTCCAGGACATTCTATTCTCCCGTTGGCCCCCCCTAGAGTTAGGACAATAAACTGGTTCTTTGTTTAGAAACTCCCGATCTAGAACGAACAAAACCCAAATCCCATCATTCTCACCTTAAGGAATTTGTCCAGAGCTCCATTCTCCATGTGTTCCGTGATGATCATCATTGGCTTATCTGCAGGGACACAAAAGCAGACATCAGGGGGTTGCACGTATGGGATAAGAACAGCAAATGGCAAATCTAAGCAGGGCCCATGCTTACATCTGGAGACCACGCCTTCCAGACGGATGATGTTGTGGTGACAAAACTGGCCCATGATGCTGGCCTCGCTTAGGAAATCGATTCGCTGCTTTTCTGTGTAGCCGGCCTTCAGCGTTTTAATGGCCACCGGAATCTCCTTCTTCCCCGGCAGCTTCAGGATCCCCTTATAGACTTCTCCGAACTCCCCTGGGAGACCAAAAACAAGCATGTCAGCAATGGACTCGGCTCTCTCAGGAACATTCTTTGTGACCTTTGGCCCCTGTTAACAATTTAAATTGAATGAGGCTCTAAAAACGGTCTCCTAGGTCATTAGGGAGAATACACTATATAGCCGGAACCTTACTGGCCATCAGCTATATGAGCTTGTTGGAAATTTCCTTTCAAAACCATGGCCATTAATTGGAATTGCTCCCCTCCTCCCATGGCCATTGATCTAGAGTTGCCCGCCCTCCCCCTTGTGGCTATAACAGCATACCATTTTCTTAGAATACTTTTATGGAGAGTGTCTGTGGGAATTTGTACCCATTGTTGAGGTTAGGTACTGAAGTTGGCTGAGAAGACCCATTACACCATCAGCATGTTAATTAATCCCAAAGGTGATCTGTAGGGTTGAGGTCAGGGCTCTGTGCAGGACACTAAAGTTCCTACGGCCCAAACTGGTCAACCCACCGTCTTTAGGGAGCAGGGCCCAAGCTGGTCAACCCACCGTCTTTAGGGAGCAGGGCCCAAGCTGGTCAACCCACCGTCTTTAGGGAGCAGGGCCCAAACTGGTCAACCCACCGTCTTTAGGGAGCAGGGCCCAAACTGGTCAACCCACCGTCTTTATGGAGCTGGCGTTGTACAGGGTGGAGGGTGGTTGAAGCACAGTCATTGTGGAAAAGGGTCTTCAAAAACTTTAACTACAAGGTTGAAAGAGCTCAATTGTCTACAATGTCTCTATATGTTGGAGTATTACCAGGACCCTTCACTGGAGACACCTGAACGCCATTATTTGGTCCACATGTCTGGCCATAG
>CM055124.1:95722508-95926209 GCA_029206835.1 Rana muscosa | reverse complement strand
AGATTGGGGCCACACAGTGCCCCGGGGGGGGGGGGGGAACCCTCCAGCCAGAGATTGGGGCCACACAGTGCCCCGGGGGGGGGGGGGGGAACCCTCCAGCCAGAGATTGGGGCCACACAGTGCCCCGGGGGGGGGGGAACCCTCCAGCCAGAGATTGGGGCCACACAGTGCCCCGGGGGGGGGGGAACCCTCCAGCCAGAGATTGGGGCCACACAGTGCCCCCGGGGGGGGGGAACCCTCCAGCCAGAGATTGGGGCCACACAGTGCCCCCGGGGGGGGGGAGCCCTCCAGCCAGAGATTGGGGCCACACAGTGCCCCCGGGGGGGGGGAGCCCTCCAGCCGGAGATTGGGGCCACACAGTGCCCCCGGGGGGGGAGCCCTCCAGTCGGAGATTGGGGCCACACAGTGCCCCCGGGGGGGGGGAGCCCTCCAGTCGGAGATTGGGGCCACACAGTGCCCCCGGGGGGGGAGCCCTCCAGTCGGAGATTGGGGCCACACAGTGCCCCCGGGGGGGGAGCCCTCCAGTCGGAGATTGGGGCCACACAGTGCCCCGGGGGGGGGGGACCTCCAGCCGGAGATTGGGGCCACACAGTGCCCCGGGGGGGGGGGAACCCTCCAGCCGGAGATTGGGGCCACACAGTGCCCCGGGGGGGGGGGAACCCTCCAGCCGGAGATTGGGGCCACACAGTGCCCCGGGGGGGGGAACCCTCCAGCCGGAGATTGGGGCCACACAGTGCCCCGGGGGGGGGAACCCTCCAGCCGGAGATTGGGGCCACACAGTGCCCCGGGGGGAGGAACCCTCCAGCCAGAGATTGGGGCCACACAGTGCCCCGGGGGGGGGGGAACCCTCCAGCCGGAGATTGGGGCCACACAGTGCCCCGGGGGGGACCCTCCAGCCAGAGATTGGGGCGCACAGTGGCCCGGGGGGACCCTCCAGCCAGAGATTGGGGCGCACAGTGGCCCGGGGGGACCCTCCAGCCAGAGATTGGGGCGCACAGTGGCCCGGGGGGGGGGGAAGGGTTAATTGGGAATGCGGCAGTCTCCTCCCTCGGCAGGTTGTGGGGTGAGGGAAGGAAGGGAAGACTTTCAGGCGTGTGGATGGGAAGAGCTTTTGAATACAAACACAGGATAATACCGTCACGCTTCCTGTGCTGGAATTTCCACTTTAATGAAAAGAAACTGCTGATTATTCCAGACCACGGCCCCCCCTCCCCTCCCCCCCACCGCAACCTGCAGATCTCATTCCCCTCGTCAGCATCATTCCACTTATTCATGTCTGTTCTCTGCCTGGGCCGCGCCAAGCTGGGGTACCCTTCCCTAAACGCCACCGAAACTGCCAGAAACACCGCGTGACAGCTTACTGCCCAATGTTCCAACTGGTGCACCTCCCCCACCAACAAACCACCACAAGCTTATTACCACACCCACCATCTGTAGCCCTTACCGGACCACCATGTGATGGCTACTTACCACGGTACCACTACTACCTACCAGATGTGTCCTTTTGATACCAAACCACCAGCTCTGCCATTCAGATCCATCTACACCACCATCTGTACCCTCTACCAGACCACCATGTGATGCTACCCCGCCTTCTATTGCCACTACTTACCAGACAGCCTAATGCATCAGCTGTTGTACCTCTCCTGCCACCAAACCACCTGTTCCATTTCTTACCACACCATATTACCACCGCCTCCAACCGAACCATCTTCTATACCTCCTACCAGAACACCATGTGAGGTCCCCCAGCCTAAAATATCACCCAGTACACCCCCATCTGCATAACCATTCCTACTACATCGCCTATCACTAACTGTACCAGTTCCCACCTTCTGTACCCCAAACCACCATGGGATGGCTACCTACCCATTTACCAACCAGTACACCTACCCTGCTACCAAACCACCTGTTCTATTAATTCTAATAAGTCTTAGAAAACCACCTGCTGTACCTTCTACCAGACCACTGTGGTCCCTTCTATGTAGCCATCCTAATCTCCCCTCCGGGGATCCTTTCTGGCTACAACCCAACAAGAATTCAGAAAAAAAAAAAAAAAAAAAAAAAAAACTTTGAAACAAGACGCAAGTCAAGGATTGATAGAAATAGTATTTTTGTGACCATTGTGTGTGTTGGTAGTAGGGCTGGGCGATTTCCCCCCCCCCCAAAAAAACTATTTACGATTCGATTTTTTTTTTTTATTATTATATTAAAGTGCATCAAACAAAATTGCAAAGGCAAACCCTTTAACTGCAAAGTCAGTGTGCAACAAAGATTGTTAAACATCCAAATTATTAATACTGTGTTTGGATTTAGCTAATAAAACAAAAAAAAAATCTTGGTTACTCTTAGGCCCCATGCACACGAGACGCTGTTATTTGCTGTTGAACGCATGTTCAGAGGCAGTTGGACGCTTTTTTCAACTGCCCCTGAACCCATTCAATGTTATCCTATGTGTCCATGCACACACTCTCGTTTTTTGGCGTTTACAAGCAGTTGCGTTTAACCTCGTTTTTCCAGAAGCAAAAAAAAATGGGTTCAGACGCAAAAGTTTTCCACGTTTCAGACGCTAAACGCGGTACCGGCGTTTTGCCGCGTTTATAAGCGTTTTTAAAGGGGACCTATTTTTTAACATTAGAAATCTCAAAAATGATGGCAAATGATTAAAAACTATAAAAGAAAACTAATTGCTTGCATTGCATTGTGGACAATCCACAACTTGTGGCAGGTAACGTGGCAAGTGGACAATCAACTTGTGACCAGGTGACGTGGCAGGTGACGTAGCAAGTGGACAATTCACAACTTGTGGCAGGTGACGTGGCCAGGTGACGTGGCACGTGATGTGGCCAGGTGACGTGGCAAGTGGACAATCCACAACTTGTGGCAGGTGACGTGGCCAGGTGACGTGGCAGGTAACGTGGCCAGGTGACGTGGCAGGTAACGTGGCCAGGTGACGTGGCAGGTAACGTGGCCAGGTGACGTGGCAGGTAACGTGGCCAGGTGACGTGGCAGGTAACGTGGCCAGGTGACGTGGCAGGTAACGTGGCCAGGTGACGTGGCAGGTAACGTGGCCAGGTGACGTGGCAGGTAATGTGGCCAGGTGACGTGGCAGGTAACGTGGCCAGGTGACGTGGCAAGTGGACAATCCACAACTTGTGGCAGGTGACGTGGCCAGGTGACGTGGCAGGGGACGTGGCAAGTGGACAATCCACAACTTGTGGCAGGTGACGTGGCCAGGTGACGTGGCAGGTAACGTGGCCAGGTGACGTGGCAGGTAACGTGGCCAGGTGACGTGGCCAGGTGACGTGGCAAGTGGACAATCCACAACTTGTGGCAGGTGACGTGGCAGGTAACATGGCCAGGTGACGTGGCAAGTGGACAATCCACAACTTGTGGCAGGTGACGTGGCCAGGTGACGTGGCAGGGGACGTGGCAAGTGGACAATTCACAACTTGTGGCAGGTGACGTGGCCAGGTGACGTGGCATGTGATGTGGCCAGGTGACGTGGCAAGTGGACAATCCACAACTTGTGCCAGGTGACGTGGCACGTGATGTGGCCAGGTGACGTGGCAAGTGGACAATCCACAACTTGTGGCAGGTGACGTGGCCAGGTGACGTGGCATGTGATGTGGCCAGGTGACGTGGCAAGTGGACAATCCACAACTTGTGGCAGGTGACGTGGCCAGATGACGGGGCCAGATGACGTGGCAGGTGATGTGGCAAGTGGACAATCCACAACTTGTGGCAGGTGACGTGGCCAGGTGACGTGGCAGGTCACGTGGTCAGGTGACGTGGCAGGTAACATGGCCAGGTGACGTGGCAAGTGGACAATCCACAACTTGTGGCAGGTGACGTGGCAGGTGACGTGGCAAGTGGACAATTCACAACTTGTGGCAGGTGACGTGGCAGGTAACGTGGCCAGGTGACGTGGCAGGTAACGTGGCCAGGTGACAATCCACAACTTGTGGCAGGTGACGTGGCCAGGTGACGTGGCAGGTGACGTGGCAAGTGGACAATTCACAACTTTTGGCAGGTGACGTGGCAGGTAACATGGCCAGGTGACGTGGCAAGTGGACAATCCACAACTTGTGGCAGGTGACGTGGCCAGGTGATGTGGCAAGTGGACAATTCACAACTTGTGGCAGGTGACGTGGCCAGGTGACGTGGCAGGTAACGTGGCCAGGTGACGTGGCAGGTAACGTGGCAAGTGGACAATCCACAACTTGTGGCAGGTGACGTGGCCAGGTGACGTGGCAAGTGGACAATCCACAACTTGTGACAGGTGACGTGGCCAGGTGACGTTGTAGGTGACGTGGCAAGTGGACAATCCACAACTTGTGGCAGGTGACGTGGCCAGGTGACGTGGCACGTGATGTGGCCAGGTGACGTGGCAAGTGGACAATCCACAACTTGTGGCAGGTGACGTGGCAGGTAACGTGGCCAGGTGACATGGCCAGGTGACATGGCAAGTGGACAATCCACAACTTGTGGCAGGTGACGTGGCTAGGTGACGTGGCAGGTAACGTGGCCAGGTGACATGGCCAGGTGACATGGCCAGGTGACATGGCCAGTGGACAATCCACAACTTGTGGTAGGTGATGTGGCTAGGTGACGTGGCAGGTAACGTGGCCAGGTGACATGGCCAGGTGACATGGCAAGTGGACAATCCACAACTTGTGGTAGGTGATGTGGCAAGTGATACGCTAAATACAAGTACACTGCTGCTGCTACTCACTCTGGTCTCACAGACTGGCTGAAATTTACTGTTTTTTGAGCTTAGGGAGGGTCTATGATGAAACGCTTATAAACGCAAACGCGGTAAAACGCCGCTAAACGCGGCTGCAAATGCGGCAAAACGCGCGTTTTTAAACGCCGGTTTCAGCGTTTAAAAACGTGTGTTCAGCAGAGTTTGCACCTGCGTCTCGTGTGCATGGGGCCTTAGTGGAATTGAACGGTGTCCGTGCCTCACTGTGCCCATGCCTTACTGTGCCCGTACCTGATGCAGATTTTCATGGGATACGGATTTTACTGCTACACCAGTGGCCATTCTAGTATTCAAAAGCCGCGCCTCCTCCTCGTCTGTGATAGGCGGAACACTCAATTTCCCAGCATTCAGTGTTCCGCCTATCATGGACATCCGCTCATCCTCATAACACAGACGAGGATGTCAGCGATAGGCTGAACACTGCCTGCTGTGAAATTGAGTGTTCCGCCTATCACAGACGACGAGGACTCGGGAGGCGCGGCTTTTGAACACTGCAATGGCCGCCGTCTGTCTGCATGACACGCTGATCAGGTAGGCAGACGGCGGCTTGCGGTTAGTGTTACATTACATCTACTCGCGGCGGCTGCGGCGAGTAGATGTAATTGGGGTAACACCGCCCAGTGCCATTCCGGATACGCCCCCTGCAGCCCTGCTACGGAAATTTTGAAGGAAAAAATAATAAAAAATCTAAATCGATTTTCTTCAAATCTGAATCGATTTGAACTCAAAACTTGATTCAAGATTAAAATCGATTTTTTTTCCCAGCCCTAGTTGGTAGTGACTATTTTTATACATAGAACGTGTCAGTCTTCCTTAAATTCGCTGAATTTTTCCCCTACACCCAACCAGCAAAAAAATGCCCTTGGTGCCCTCGCTTCTCGGCCTTTTGGCTAAGATCAAGTGTAGTATCTGTTCTTATCAGTTGCTAGAGGATGCGCTGAAGCACCTCCTACATGGGGAGGGTGGATGCAAATCCAATGGCGTCATTGCACCTGGAAGGATGGTTTCGGTAGGGGCCACGCCGTGCTGCCCGACAGTAAACTGGGGGCCGGTAGTGGTTGAGTCTGAGCCGTCTGGAAGGGTGCTCCTGGTGAGGATGGAATGCTGCATTTGGTCTGGTCTTTTTGCAGAGTCTTATTCTGGCCTTCTGGCTGGATGGTGTAAGTGCTGTCCTTGTTGGCGATCCGGTTGGAGGAGCTGGCTAATCCCTGTTTCTGAGCGGGGTGCGGCCATGCAAATCCGCTGGGTTGATGGGAGTCTGGAAGGGCTAGTATCGGTGGAGGCTGTATGCAGGGGCAGCTCTCCCTGAGAAAACCTTGAAGGGCTCTCTATCAGCGGGACAGAGGGCTGCACTGACCAGTCGGGGGGTCGGATAGGAGCCGAAAAGCCCATGGTGCATGTGCCCTTGGAGTGGCAGTCCAAGGGTGCCAGACAATCACGTGAGTGAGGGTCACATTGATATATGGCACCGCGGTCACTGCACCATGTCACACCTTTTTAGCACCTGCCTCCTGGGCCGGGCCTTTTGGCTAGGACCGGAGGAATTTTTTATTCCTGGCCGGAGGGCCTGGCCATTGTATAGCACAATGGCCACTTTTCACTCTCCCACCTTCCTTCTCCCCACTTTCTTTTTATTTATCCCCGTGTGTGTCACTTTTTTGTATTTTTTTTGTTTGGTGTCTCACGTTTGTCAGTGTGTTTAGTAGGGTGTAGGTCCTCGGGCCTGCCCTGAACGACTTGGGAGTAGGTGGACATGGTCTTCTGGCCTGGTTCGCCTGCTCTCATGGGGTCTCCCTTCGGGGGAGCCCTACCTAGTACTTGGGTGGGTCTGTTTCGGCAGACCCTCCAGAGAAAGGGGTCCGTCTGGTTTCGGCCAGTCGGACCACGTTATGTACCTCAGTCCCCGTCAGGAGCCTAACGCCCCGGGGGATCAGGGTAAGGTCCTTCCTAGTGGAGGACTAGTGTTACACCCGTTGCACGTTTTGTGTTTCACTCTTTATGTGTGTGCACTTTTTTGGCACCGGGTGGAGTTTTTGGGTGTGTTTCACACGCCATGGGCTTTTAATTAAAAAAAAAAAAAAAAAAAAAAAAAAAAAAAAACACACACCGCCCAGTGCCATTCCGGATACGCCCCCTGCAGCCCTGCTACGGAAATTTTGAAGGGAAAAAAATAAATAAAAAAAAAAAAAAATCTAAAATCGATTTTCTTCAAATCTGAATCGATTTGAACTCAAAACTTGATTCAAGATTAAAATCGATTTTTTTCCCAGCCCTAGTTGGTAGTGACTATTTTTATACATAGAACGTGTCAGTCTTCCTTAAATTCGCTGAATTTTTCCCCCACACCCAACCAGCAAAAAAATGCCCTTGGTGTGATTATGTGTGAGATAGATAGATAGCAAGGCACTCACTCCCCTACAAATCGATTAATTACCACCAGGTCAAACCCCCCTTCACTCCACTGGACTATATTGGATAACCAGATACCACCAATGTGCCTCATCCACCAGGCCACACCACCCTCCATTTCATAACCAGATACCACCAATGTGCCTCATCCACCAGGCCACACCACCCTCCATTTCATAACCAGATACCACCAATGTGCCTCATCCACCAGGCCACACCACCCTCCATTTCATAACCAGATACCACCCATGTGCCTCATCCACCAGGCCACACCACCCTCCATTTCATAACCAGATACCACCCATGTGCCTCATCCACCAGGCCACACCACCCTCCATTTCATAACCAGATACCACCCATGTGCCTCATCCACCAGGCCACACCACCCTCCATTTCATAACCAGATACCACCCATGTACCTCATCCACCAGGCCACACCACCCTCCATTTCATAACCAGATACCACCCATGTGCCTCATCCACCAGGCCACACCACCCTCCATTTCATAACCAGATACCACCCATGTGCCTCATCCACCAGGCCACACCACCCTCCATTTCATAACCAGATACCACCCATGTGCCTCATCCACCAGGCCACACCACCCTCCATTTCATAACCAGATACCACCCATGTACCTCATCCACCAGGCCACACCACCCTCCATTTCATAACCAGATACCACCCATGTGCCTCATCCACCAGGCCACACCACCCTCCATTTCATAACCAGATACCACCCATGTGCCTCATCCACCAGGCCACACCACCCTCCATTTCATAACCAGATACCACCCATGTGCCTCATCCACCAGGCCACACCACCCTCCATTTCATAACCAGATACCACCCATGTGCCTCATCCACCAGGCCACACCACCCTCCATTTCATAACCAGATACCACCCATGTGCCTCATCCACCAGGCCACACCACCCTCCATTTCATAACCAGATACCACCCATGTGCCTCATCCACCAGGCCACACCACCCTCCATTTCATAACCAGATACCACCCATGTGCCTCATCCACCAGGCCACACCACCCTCCATTTCATAACCAGATACCACCCATGTGCCTCATCCACCAGGCCACACCACCCTCCATTTCATAACCAGATACCACCCATGTGCCTCATCCACCAGGCCACACCACCCTCCATTTCATAACCAGATACCACCCATGTGCCTCATCCACCAGGCCACACCACCCTCCATTTCATAACCAGATACCACCCATGTGCCTCATCCACCAGGCCACACCACCCTCCATTTCATAACCAGATACCACCCATGTGCCTCATCCACCAGGCCACACCACCCTCCATTTCATAACCAGATACCACCCATGTGTCTCATCCACCAGGCCACACCACCCTCCATTTCATAACCAGATACCACCAATGTTTAATAAAAAAGAGGGGAAAGGAATAAGGGAAAGATATAGAAGTATATTCCTTTATATGTATTTGGGTAGAGGGAGCTTAGACTGTAATCATGGGTCAGTACTTCCTCAATGGAACCAAATAACTAGACCCTACATCTGAGAATAATCAATTCAATGGGGCGGTGTGTTTCTCTGAATCGGGTTTAAACATATCAAAAAGAAAAAGGAGGGCAGAAATTCCCCTTAGAATGCGATTCTTCAAAAGAGAAACTATGGGTTATAGAAAATTAATTTATTATTGTATATTAAATAATCCACCTAACAAATTTATATAAAATACAGTATGATACCTTCACCATTATAATTAGAAATAGATAACATTATCAGAGTCACAGACAAAAAATCACTTATTAATCCACATACATACCATTCATTCAGATATAACTATACAATTTATAACAGTAGATCACTTAAATAATCATAGATGATTTAAATATTTTCCCTCAAAGCTGTGCGATTCACAAAATAATATACTATCACATGTATTGCTGCAGAAAATGAAGAAAAAAAAAAAAAAGTGAAAATTGATTGGATTCCTGTTAGTGTGATAGATCTATGAATGGAAAAAAAAAAAAAAAAAGATACCACCAATGTGCCTCATCCACCAGGCCACACCACCCTCCATTTCATAACCAGATACCACCAATGTGCCTCATCCACCAGGCCACACCACCCTCCATTTCATAACCAGATATCACTCATGTGCCTCATCCACCAGGCCACACCACCCTCCATTTCATAACCAGATATCACTCATGTGCCTCATCCACCAGGCCACACCACCCTCCATTTCATAACCAGATACCACCGATGTGCCTCATCCATCAGGCCACACCGATAAAAATAGCAAGTTCTATCAAATTCAGACACAGTGCCGAAGCGTGATCTCTGCCAGGGAAGAGAGAGGTTTGTCACACCCAACGGCAAGCTTCATCTTGTCTCCCTGGGAAACAATTGTGAATGTAGAGCTATCTGGATACAGCTCTCTGATTTTATCTACAGTGAGATCACTCACATTCCTGGCCTCCTGTGCCTCCAGCACCACACCTGGGGGGGGGGGGTGATCTCCACCAGCCAGGGATGGGTGGCCCCCCTCGCTGCCAAGGGTCTCCAAGTCTCAGCACGTCCTGCAAGATCAGAGATACTGTACCAGAGGAGCTTACACTCTAATGACCCCCCCCCCCCCCAGTCACACACAGACGTGCCAATGTTGTCAGCCAGACATTCTAAAAGCATATTTTTGGGTTTGAGGAACGCAAGGCACTTCAGAAAGTCCACCCAACCACAAAAGGGAACATACAACCTTGCCTCAGACATTGACCCCGATGGGCATTAATCCTGGGCCCCCAGTACTGCAGGCCAACCAGATGTAGAGCAAGTGATATCCTGGAACAAGGAAAAGGTTTTTGTGTGGAACACTCCTAACGAGAACCTCTTCCCACACAATCAGTTTATGTCTGTGGTGACATATTACCTGCTATCACATGTTTACCTTCCTGTAGCGGCAGATTAATATCCCTGCATGTAGGGCAGGACTTACCACCTTGTATACTCAACTTTTACTTTTCTAGAAGAAATTAACAGCTCTCTGTTTGCCGCCCAGTGAAAAGCTCCACGTTAAAAACATACGAACTTGTGTCCCTTCCTGAATGATCATATAAAAAAAAAAAAAAAAAAGGAGCCAAAGTCTTTGAACTGTCAGGAAGGGAGAGCGGAGGGCCCTCCACAGGTGGGTGATAGAAGACATGAAAGCCCCCCGCCCCCTCACTTCCCTTCAAACACCATTCAACAAACAGCATCTGTACAAGGTGAGGACATGAATTTCAAGACTCCCAACACCCTTTTATGATTCGTGAATGGGGCCCATCAGGAATGTCAAAGCCGCTCATTAGTGAATGAATAAGAGATGAGGGCCTGTGGCATGAAAGAGGAGGAGGAGAAAAAACGGCCGGGACAATAAAATGACAACTAGAACCATCATCCCCTATGATGGCGGGACAGATCACGAGGAGATATGAAAAACACAGGCCATGGGTTCACTAGGGGCTACCCTCCCTTCTAGATTGTAAACTCCAACGAGCAGGGCCCTCTGATTCCTCCTGTATTGTAATTGTACTGTCTTTCCCAATGTTGTAAAGCGCTGCGCAAACTGTTGGCGCTATATAAATCCTGTATAATAATAAACAACGGAGGGTACAGCAACGGGCACGGCACTCAGGCCACATTACACACTTATCTCCTAACTGTCCACTTTACAGATAAAAAACACATTCTAAATTTTGGGAATTTCCCCTTTCAAGCTCCTAATTTTCAAACGAGCTACCGCAAGAGTTTGGTAGGCATTTTAGGAGAGCAAACAGGTTACTAAAAAAAAAAAAAGGCCCACTTTCATGGCAATCCAAGGAAAAAAACGATGTGAAGGTATTCGGACAAAAAAAGTATAAGTAAAAGTAAAAAAAAAAAATGTAAAAAATAAAGGGGGAGAAGTGGTGAGAGCGAGAGATTGCCTCATCTGGAATCTGAGCGCTTTCACAACCTCCAGCTGTCTTCAGGGGTAACGGATGAGGTATCATTATCCATTTATTCAGCGCCAGGAGGGGCCGGGGAAAGCTTGTGCCACTTTAAAAAAGGGGAATAACACACATTTCATCTAATGTTCCCCACCAAAGAGGAGGCAGGATTATAAAATCTCATCTTCCTTGAGCTCACCTCACATGTTACAATCTGATTGTACAATCTCTTTTAGACCTGCCAACAACTACTGTATGTAGTGCACGGGCCTACCCGATTGGATACAAATTTGAAAAGTTCATGTAGGTTCCGATATTGCATAGTTTTGGTAGATCTAAAAGTTGATTGTTAAAAGATTGTACATGAGATCTAGCTGTGTTCACACACACACACGGCAATTTCTAGAAATTCAACCTTGACACTACAATCTGATTGTAAGCAGTGCGACACGCAGATTGTACACACAATGAGCGAGTTTTCACATGAGATGTCGGGGATTTTGGTCAGGAAGGATATTTATAGAAGCCGAGCGGAAGGATATTTATCATTTATATTTTATAGAGAAGACAAAGGTTCAGTTTATACCTTTATGGCCGGGCGAGGAGCGCTACGTCACCCGAGCAACATTCCTCTGCATGAATCAGGCATAGCTCAGCCGCACCCCGACGTCTGACATAATAGTCCATTCTGGATAACATTCCGGTGAATCGGACACAGCGTGTTCCCCCACTTGCTACACAGCAGGTCCTCTGCCCATTCATCACCCCCCCCCCTAAAGTAGACCTGTCCCCCCTTCCTATACAGCGCGTTCCTCTGCCCCTTTATCACCCCCCCTAAAATGGACCTGTCCCCACTTCCTACACAGCGGGTCCTCTGCCCATCCATCACCCCCCCCCCCCTAAAGTGGACCTGTCCCCACTTCCTATACAGCGCGTTCCTTTGCCCCTTTATCACCCCCCCCCTAAAATGGACCTGTCCCCACTTCCTACACAGCGGGTCCTCTGCCCATTCATCACCCCCCCCCCCCCCAAAGTGGACCTGTCCCCACTTCCTATACAGCGCGTTCCTCTGCCCCTTTATCACCCCCCCCCCTCCCTAGAAGTGGACCTGTCCCCACTTCCTACAAAGTGCACCTATCCACTCCGCTCACCAAACGTGACACTTCTCCACAATACGTCCTCTGCCCCCTACCAAACACCCCCCCCCCCCAGTCAAACTTGTCTACTTCCTACACAGGAGACCCAACTGCTCCGCTCCCCCAACTAGACCTACTTCCTACACAGCACCTCCTCTACAAAATCACCCCAACTCCTACCCCCCCCCCCCCCCCCAACTCTACAAATCACCCCAACCCGCCACCCCCCTCCAGCCAAACTTGTCTCTACTGCTCCCCCAACTAGACCTACTTCCTACACAGCACCTCCTCTACAAAATCACCCCAACTCCTACCCCCCCAACTCTACAAATCACCCCAACCCCCCTCCAGCCAAACTTGTCCCTACTGCTCCCCCAACTAGACCTACTTCCTACACAGCACCTCCTCTACAAATCACCCCAAACTGGACCCCATTCCCAGCTCTACAAAATCGTCCCAATCCCCCCCCCCCCAAACTGTACCCATTGCCACCTCTACAAATCACCCCAAACTGGATCCATCCCCACTTCCAACACAGTGTTCTTTGCCTCCAACCCCCACCAGACTTGTCTCCACTTCCAACATCTGCTCCACCACCCCAAACAGATCCCCCCCCCCAACCTACCTACACAGTTACCATAGAGTGCAAGCCCCGAAGCATCAACGTCAGCCATACACGGCTCTATGGGATTGCGCAATGCACAGCAATGTCGGCATTTTGTTGGCCTGTATACAACACAAACTACAATCCAATATTGGGTGGAGAGCCGGAAGATTCTTCCTCAGACTCAGATTGCAGTGTGACAGTCGGGGGGGGGGGGGGGCTGATTGTACAGTGTGGGGGCCCTCCGATTCCTCCTGTATTGAATTGTATGGTAACTATACCATCTGCTACCATGTTGTAAAGCGCGGCGCAAACTGTTGGCGCTCTATAAATCCTGAATATTATTAAATTACTAAAACTTCTTTACAATTCTCAATCTTTCCATTTACAATCAGAGCGTTTGTTTCGCCGCGCGTTGTGACGTCACAGAAAATATACAAAATCAACACAAAAAAAGAGAAAACAGTTCAGAGATAACAGAGAAAAATATATATATATATAGATATATATATATATATATATATATATATATATATATACACACAAAGCGATACAACTAAACGTCTGGCCGGTTCCCGGGACTGTGCCGGCTCCTAGACTGACCTGACTGGCTCCTGAACTCTGCGTTCCCCCCCCCCCCCCCATTGCAGGTATCAATTTGGGAATTTGCATCCAGGCCAAAAATAAATAAAAAAAATCTCCCAATAATAGACGGGGGTCAAAGGGCACCAATTGGTTGGGATCAAAGGTCAGGCAGTTTTCACTGTCATGTGCAATGCAGACACAGGAAGGAAAAGGGTCACTCTGCAAGAAAACAGTGCGGGGGGGGGCCTTCCCCCCCTCCACCACCGATCTCCGAGCCGGCATCTGCCAGGGCCAGAGGGGTGAAAAGTGCAAGATAGAAAGCCAAGACCAGGTGTCAGCCTTGTAGTTGGCACGGTCCTTACAAGAGCCCTTAGGCACAGAGCTGTGCCACGTGTAGCGCACAGGCGCTGCGCCCAGGACTCTGGTAAGGGCAGTGCCCGCCGGGCGTAGAGTGCAAGCTCTGTTACAAGAATTATTATTTTTTTTTTTTTTAAGTTGCATAGGAGTATTTAAGTTGCGGATTACTTTTCTGGCAGAGGGATTTGCCGCAGGCCTGCAGTCACATGCGCACCCCCCCCCCCACCCACCCCCGCTCGCTCACAGTTTACGCTCATAATGTACAAACAGCGAAGAAAAATCGCAAAAGCCACAACACAAAGCTGGCCAGACAAGAGACTTTTGTGCTGCAGGAATATCGGGGCGGCACGGCTGGCGCGTTTCACTGAGCCCATTATTACGGCGGATTCCTGTCACGGATACCAAAAAACACAAGACCGGGAAGAGCCCACTGATTGGCTATAATTAGAACAAAGTGCCCCCCCAGAGCAGCACAGGGTATACCAGGGAAAGGGCCCACAGACGCCCCTGAGCTGCCTTGCGGCGCCCCCTGGTGCCAGGGGAGGATAGTGGCAAAATTTCCTGCCCTCCCCTGGCACAGGGTATGCCAGGGAAAGAGCCCACAGCAGCCCCTGAGCTGCCCAGCGCTCTGCGGTGCCCGGGGAGGATAGTGGCAAAATTTCTTGCCCTCCCCTGGCACAGGGTATGCCAGGGAAAGGGCCCACAGCAGCCCCTGAGCTGCCCAGCGCTCTGTGGCACCCCCTGGTGCCAGGGGAGGATAGTGGCAAAATTTCCTGCCCTCCCCTGGCACAGGGTATGCCAGGGAAAGGGCCCACAGCAGCTCCTGAGCTGCCCAGCGCTCTGCGGCACCCGGGGAGGATAGTGGCAAAATTTCCTGCCCTCCCCTGGCACAGGGTATGCCAGGGAAAGGGCCCACAGCAGCCCCAGTGCTCTGCGGCGCCCCCTAGTGCCCGGGGAAGATAGTGGCAACATTTCCTGCCCTCCCCTGGTACAGGGTATGCCAGGGAAAGGGCCCACAACAGCCCCTGAGCTGCCCCAGCGCTCTGCTGCGCCCCCTAGTGCCCGGGGAGGATAGTGGTAAAATTTCCAGCCCTCCCCCGGCACAGGGGGGGCTCCTCGCTATGCGTTAGATTTGAACCTCCACCTTGCAGATTCCTTTCTTCCCATGAATCACAGCCACACGTGTGATCTCAGCGCCGCTCTAATTAAAAGTATGTGAAGAAAGCAGAAATGATTCAAGGCGGAGGTGGGGGGGGGGGGGGGGGTTGCCATCCCCCACAAAGTGAGCCATAGGATTGAGTCATTGTAGTTCTATAGAACTACAACTCCCAGCCAAGTGGAGGAGTGAATGCTGGGGGTTGTAGTTCCACACCAGGGAGGGGAGTGGGCCCAGGAGCTGACACTCAGCAGATGCAATGTGTCAGGTGACAGCTGGGGGGGGGGGCACCCCTGGGAAGTGCAGCCACATGCTCAGCCCACAGAGTGGAGGATTAGGATGAGTTGGTTGGGTTTGGCCGGTGAGTCACACAGAGCAGGAAAGGGTTAAATCAGAGGATTAACTCTTAGCCTGCCACATGGGAACCAGCAGACAGGTCCTCTCACTGGCACATCCTCCTTCACCCAGGGGCCCCGCATGCTGGCACAGGGCACCTTGGTTATCACACCGGCTTCTGAACTGTCAAACAATCCAGTGTATGGGATCTACCCACAAGTGCCCCGGATAGGGGTCCTCACCAGCCAGGGGCCCCAGAACAATATCAAGTACTAAACAGCCTCATCCATGGGGGGGTGAGACCCAAAACGGTCATACCAACCAGCTCCAAGAACGGGCCCTCAGCCTCCGGTCAGCCAGGACAGGCCCCCCCCCCCCCCGGGACTACATCTCCACTTTGCACACACTGACCCGGGGGAAGCTCCCAGGAGGGGCCCAGTCAAAATATTTGGGGCAACACACCAAACCAAGCTCTCAGAACCGGCCCTTTAAAAAAAAAAAAAAATCATAAAAGGGCTCCTCAGGGGCCACAGCTTCACTCCAATCCCCAGATAAGAACACACAGGGGCCACAGCTCCACTCCGATCCCCAATTTAGGAAACAGGGGCCACAGCTCCACTGTACATGCTTTGAACCCCCCCCCCCAGCTCAACATTTTATACACTGATCCCCATGACAGCTGCTCCCAGAGGGGCCCCACATGCCAGGGGCCCCCAGCACAGTATAAACATTTTTTGGGGCAACACAAAGCACACACACACACACACTAACTCAGCTCTCACAACCGGCCCTTTAAATCATAAAGACCCTCCCCAGGAGCCAAAGCTCCACTCTGATCCCCAATTTAGGAAACACAGGGGCCACAGCTCCAATATACAATCTCTGATCCCCCTAGCTCAGCCAGCACAGGGGCCCCCCCCAGGGGCCACAGCTCCACTGTACACCCCCCCCCAGCCAAGCCAGCACAGGGGCCACAGCTCCAATATACACTCTCTGATCCCCCTAGCTCAGCCAGCACAGGACCTCCAGGGCCTACAGCTCCACTCTCTGATTCCCCCCAGCTCAGCCAGCACAGGGGGCCCCCAGGGGCCACAGCTCCAATATACACTCTCTGATCCCCCTAGCTCAGCCAGCACAGGACCTCCAGGGCCTACAGCTCCACTCTCTGATTCCCCCCAGCTCAGCCAGCACAGGGGGCCCCCAGGGGCCACAGCTCCAATATACACTCTCTGATCCCCCTAGCTCAGCCAGCACAGGACCTCCAGCTCCACGCTCTGATTCCCCCAACTCAGGGGGCCCTCAGGGGCCACAACTCCACTGTACACCCCCCCCCCAGCTAAGCCAGAACAGGGGCCCCCAGCTCCACTGTACACCCTCTGATCCCCCAGCTCAGCCAGCACAGGGGCCCCCAGGGGCCACACCTCCACTGTACACCCTCTGATCCCCCCCAGCTCAGCGGCCCCAGCTCCACTGTACACCCTCTGATCCCCCCCCCCCCAGCTCAGCCAGCACAGGGGCCCCAGCTCCACTGTACACCCTCTGATCCCCCCCAGCTCAGCCAGCACAGGGGCCCCAGCTCCACATTATACACTCTGATCCCCATGTCAGCCACCCCAGCTGCTCCCGGAGGGGCCCCACATGCCAGGGGCCCCAGGAACAATCTCAATCAGATCCAGGAGACATATTCCAGAACTGTCACACCAACCAAGCAGCTCTTCCAAGAAAGTCCTAATAATTCCAAAGGCGTCCCTGAGGGGCCCCCAGACCCTGAGAAAGGGCCCCTGACTCACCTTCTTTGGTCAGCAGGGCCAGGGGTAGGCTTGTGATGAAGCAGAGGATGAGGGTGGTGCTCCTGGGGGTTGCCATGCTTGGCTCTTGCCGTCCCCTCTGCTCGGAGTTCTCGGAGTTTGTGGCTCTAGCTGGACTTTGTGCGGCTCATTCATCCCCGGGCAGGCCCCGCCCACCGCTCCGCTCTTAAAGGCGCAGGCCTCCCCTTCTGGCTTTGATGCAGCTTTCCCTTTGATCTCTCACAAGTGCTTCATCCAGACTCTTCACAGAGCTCAATGCAGCCATTGTTATGGGAGACATTCATTTATTTATGGGGGGGCACACACCGTCCAATTCCGAAGAATTTCCGACCGTTATCGAGTGCAGGTGGAATTTTCCACTTCCCTTTTTTAGGAAGAGGAGGGAGCGAGCGATCAACGGGCGTCAGATTGTCGTACGATACGAGCGATCCCAGACAATCGTTCATTAAATAGCGCGTCCTGCGTCCGCGTTCTAAAAATTTGTCACTCGAAGATCCAACATTCTGGAAACTTTAACGTTGGACCCTTTAATGGACAATTGGATTGTTCTATGTCCCCCTGATGAAGCCAAAGGATGAAGATGCCAGCCAGATAAATAGCATTTTCAGATGTATTCAACAATAAAAGTTTCCATGTGTCCCCCCTCCATGACAAGTACCTTTAATTACCCTTTTTATTAATATGCCCCTCCCCACAGTGACTTCAGGAGACAAAACTCCATGACTGTGTCTGTCATCATCATCCATACCTTACTAAGCAGCCTGTTGGGTGACTTCAGGACTCCACCTAGGAATTTGACTCAGTTGGCCAGAGAGAGATCACTTTGACTCAGTTGACCAGAGAGAGATCACTTTGACTCAGTTGGCCAGAGAGAGATCACTTTGACTTTGTTGACCAGAGAGGGATCACTTTGACTCTATTGGCCAGAGAGAGATCACTTTGACTCAGTTGACCAGAGAGGGATCACTTTGACTCAGTTGACCAGAGAGAGATCACTTTGACTTTGTTGGCCAGAGAGGGATCACTTTGACTTTGTTGACCAGAGAGGGATCACTTTGACATTGTTGACCAGAGAGGGATCACTTTGACTTTGTTGACCAGAGAGGGATCACTTTGACTTTGTTGACCAGAGAGGGATCACTTTGACTTTGTTGACCAGAGAGAGATCACTTTGACTTTGTTGACCAGAGAGGGATCACTTTGACTTTGTTGACCAGAGAGGGATCACTTTGACTCAGTTGACCAGAGAGAGATCACTTTGACTTTGTTGGCCAGAGAGGGATCACTTTGACTTTGTTGACCAGAGAGGGATCACTTTGACTTTGTTGACCAGAGAGGGATCACTTTGACTTTGTTGACCAGAGAGGGATCACTTTGACTTTGTTGACCAGAGAGGGATCACTTTGACTTTGTTGACCAGAGAGAGATCACTTTGACTCAGTTGGCCAGAGAGAGATCACTTTGACTTTGTTGACCAGAGAGAGATCACTTTGACACAGTTGGCCAGAGAGAGATCACTTTGACACAGTTGGCCAGAGAGGGATCACTTTGACACAGTTGGCCAGAGAGAGATCACTTTGACTTTGTTGACCAGAGAGAGATCACTTTGACTCAGTTGGCCAGAGAGAGATCACTTTGACTTTGTTGACCAGAGAGAGATCACTTTGACTCAGTTGACCAGAGAGGGATCACTTTGACTCTATTGGCCAGAGAGAGATCACTTTGACTTTGTTGACCAGAGAGGGATCACTTTGACTTTGTTGACCAGAGAGGGATCACTTTGACTTTGTTGACCAGAGAGGGATCACTTTGACTTTGTTGACCAGAGAGGGATCACTTTGACTTTGTTGACCAGAGAGGGATCACTTTGACTTTGTTGACCAGAGAGAGATCACTTTGACTCAGTTGGCCAGAGAGAGAGATCACTTTGACTTTGTTGACCAGAGAGAGATCACTTTGACTCAGTTGGCCAGAGAGGGATCCCTTTTACACAGTTGGCCAGAGAGAGATCACTTTGACTTTGTTGACCAGAGAGAGATCACTTTGACTCAGTTGGCCAGAGAGAGATCACTTTGACTTTGTTGACCAGAGAGAGATCACTTTGACTCAGTTGACCAGAGAGGGATCACTTTGACTCTATTGGCCAGAGAGAGATCACTTTGACTTTGTTGACCAGAGAGGGATCACTTTGACTTTGTTGACCAGAGAGGGATCACTTTGACTTTGTTGACCAGAGAGGGATCACTTTGACTTTGTTGACCAGAGAGGGATCACTTTGACTTTGTTGACCAGAGAGAGATCACTTTGACTCAGTTGGCCAGAGAGAGAGATCACTTTGACTTTGTTGACCAGAGAGAGATCACTTTGACTCAGTTGGCCAGAGAGGGATCACTTTTACACAGTTGGCCAGAGAGAGATCACTTTGACTTTGTTGACCAGAGAGAGATCACTTTGACTCAGTTGGCCAGAGAGAGATCACTTTGACGCAGTTGACCAGAGAAAGATCACTTTGACTTTGTTGACCAGAGAGGGATCACTTTGACATTGTTGACCAGAGAGAGATCACTTTGACGCAGTTGGCCAGAGAGAGATCACTTTGACTTTGTTGACCAGAGAGGGATCACTTTGACATTGTTGACCAGAGAGAGATCACTTTAACATTGTTGACCAGAGAGAGATCACTTTGACATTGTTGACCAGAGAGAGATCACTTTGACATTGTTGACCAGAGAGGGATCACTTTGACATTGTTGACCAGAGAGGGATCACTTTGACTCAGTTGGCCAGAGAGAGATCACTTTGACATTGTTGACCAGAGAGGGATCACTTTGACATTGTTGACCAGAGAGGGATCACTTTGAATCAGTTGGCCAGAGAGAGATCACTTTGACTGGGATGACCAATCCTCGTCCTCTGTGTGTTGGTAGATATGGAGGTGGGGATGTCGGTGGGGGTCACTCGCTGCACTCTGCCACGGCTGGATCTCATCAGCCTCACTCATTGACAACCATCTGACAGACAAAGGGAAGGATTGTGCCTTTCCGGGGTTATCACAGGGGAGTGTTTACACACATGTTACACACCTGGACATTACCACGGAGCGTCACCGACACCGCGCACCGAATGCGCCTCTCCGTGAGAAAGAATAATCCGTCCCTTTATAATATAAATATCACCCGGAATCCGGGGAGCTCTGTCTGTGTATTGATCACCGATGATCATTGATGATTTATTGGACTTTCCAGCTCAGAAAATGTTATTATTCCCAAAAACAACAAACATTTCACACCAGATGTTTGTACAACACCACCGTTTCTGTGTCATCCCAACTCCGGCCGACCGTCGTCCCTGGAAACAGAAGAAAGAAAGATCAGGTTCTGGTGGGATTTAGAAATCTCCATTCTCCAGATATCTCTGTTCTCCATTCATTCCTGCCCACTGCACTTACTTCTTCCTGCCCTGTCTGCTCCTCCCCCATCCCTGCCCTTCTCTCCTGCCCACTGCACTTACTTCTTCCTGCCCTGTCTGCTCCTCCCCCATCCCTGCCCTTCTCTCCTGCCCACTGCACTTACTTCTTCCTGCCCTGTCTGCTCCTCCCCCCATCCCTGCCCTTCTCTCCTGCCCACTGCACTTACTTCTTCCTGCCCTGTCTGCTCCTCCCCCATCCCTGCCCTTCTCTCCTGCCCACTGCACTTACTTCTTCCTGCCCTGTCTGCTCCTCCCCCCATCCCTGCCCTTCTCTCCTGCCCACTGCACTTACTTCTTCCTGCCCTGTCTGCTCCTCCCCCCATCCCTGCCCTTCTCTCCTGCCCACTGCACTTACTTCTTCCTGCCCTGTCTGCTCCTCCCCCTTCATCCCTACCCTTCTCTCCTGCCCTCTGCACTTTCTTCTGCCCTGTCTGCTCCTCCCCCCATCCCTGCCCTTCTCTCCTGCCCTCTGCACTTCTTCCTGCCCTGTCTGCTCCTCCCCCCATCCCTGCCCTTCTCTCCTGCCCTCTGCACTTCTTCCTGCCTTGTCTGCTCCTCCCCCCATCCCTGCCCTTCTCTTCTGCCCTCTGCACTTCCTTCTCCCCTGTCTGCTCCTCCCCCATCCCTGCCCTTCTCTCCTGCACTCTGCACTTCCTTCTGCCCTGTCTGCTCCTCTCCCCCCATCCCTGCCCTTCTCTCCTGCCCTCTGCACTTCTTCCTGCCTTGTCTGCTCCTCCCCCCATCCCTGCCCTTCTCTTCTGCCCTCTGCACTTCCTTCTCCCCTGTCTGCTCCTCCCCCCATCCCTGCCCTTCTCTCCTGCTCTCTGCACTTCCTTCTGCCCTGTCTGCTCCTCTCCCCCCACCCCTGCCCTTCTCTCCTGCCCTCTGCACTTCTTTCTGCCCTGTCTGCTCCTCTTCCCCCATCCCTGCCCTTCTCTTCTGCCCTCTGCACTTTCTTCTGCCCTGTCTGCTCCTCCCCCCATCCCTGCCCTTCTCTTCTGCCCTCTGCACTTTCTTCTGCCCTGTCTGCTCCTCCCCACATCCCTGCCCTTCTCTCCTGCCCTCTGCACTTCTTTCTGCCCTGTCTGCTCCTCTTCCCCCATCCCTGCCCTTCTCTTCTGCCCTCTGCACTTTCTTCTGCCCTGTCTGCTCCTCCCCCCATCCCTGCCCTTCTCTTCTGCCCTCTGCACTCCCTTCTGCCCTGTCTGCTCCTCTCCCCCCATCCCTGCCCTTCTCTCCTGCCCTCTGCACTCCCTTCTGCCCTGTCTGCTCCTCCCCCATCCCTGCCCTTCTCCCCTGCCCTCTGCCCTTCTCTTCTGCCCTGTCTGCTCCTCTCCCCCCATCCCTGCCCTTCTCTTCTGCCCTCTGCACTCCCTTCTGCCCTGTCTGCTCCTCCCCCCATCCCTGCCCTTCTCTTCTGCCCTCTGCACTTTCTTCTGCCCTGTCTGCTCCTCTCCCCCATCCCTGCCCTTCTCTCCTGCCCTCTGCACTTCTTTCTGCCCTGTCTGCTCCTCTTCCCCCATCCCTGCCCTTCTCTTCTGCCCTCTGCACTTTCTTCTGCCCTGTCTGCTCCTCCCCCCATCCCTGCCCTTCTCTTCTGCCCTCTGCACTTTCTTCTGCCCTGTCTGCTCCTCCCCCAATCCCTGCCCTTCTCTTCTGCCCTCTGCACTTTCTTCTGCCCTGTCTGCTCCTCTTCCCCCATCCCTGCCCTTCTCTTCTGCCCTCTGCACTTTCTTCTGCCCTGTCTGCTCCTCCCCCCATCCCTGCCCTTCTCTTCTGCTCTCTGCACTCCCTTCTGCCCTGTCTGCTCCTCCCCCCATCCCTGCCCTTCTCTCCTGCCCTCTGCCCTTCTCTTCTGCCCTGTCTGCTCCTCTCCCCCCATCCCTGCCCTTCTCTTCTGCCCTCTGCACTCCCTTCTGCCCTGTCTGCTCTTCCCCCCATCCCTGCCCTTCTCTTCTGCCCTCTGCACTTTCTTCTGCCCTGTCTGCTCCTCCCCCCATCCCTGCCCTTCTCTTCTGCCCTCTGCACTCCCTTCTGCCCTGTCTGCTCCTCTCCCCCCATCCCTGCCCTTCTTTTCTGCTCTCTGCACTCCCTTCTGCCCTGTCTGCTCCTCTCCCCCCATCCCTGCCCTTCTCTTCTGCCCTCTGCACTCCCTTCTGCCCTGTCAGCTCCTCCCCCCATCCCTGCCCTTCTCTCCTGCCCTCTGCCCTTCTCTTCTGCCCTGTCTGCTCCTCTCCCCCATCCCTGCCCTTCTCTCCTGCCCTCTGCCCTTCTCTTCTGCCCTGTCTGCTCCTCTCCCCCCATCCCTGCCCTTCTCTCCTGCCCTCTGCACTCCCTTCTGCCCTGTCTGCTCCTCCCCCCATCCCTGCCCTTCTCTCCTGCCCCCTGCACTCCCTTCTGCCCTGTCTGCTCCTCCCCCCATCCCTGCCCTTCTCTCCTGCCCTCTGCCCTGTCTGCTCCTCTCCCCCCATCCCTGCCCTTCTCTCCTGCCCTCTGTACTTCTTTCTGTCCTGCTTTGGCCTCCATTATTCCCCCAGCCCCCCCTTTACTATGTCCCCTCCCCCATCCCCCCATGGGGTATCTGCCTTCCTTGGGAACTCCTTCCCCCTATATAAACACACGTTGGGGTATTGGCCCCCGGGGGCCACCCCGGCCCTCCCATCAGAATAGAGCCGTCTTGTATGTAGGGGGCAGCAGCCTCCTCCGACAAACAGAAGCCACATGTGTTTCCTATTATCCCCTCCGAGGGAAATTTATGAAACTCGACTCTCTGCTTCTGCAGCAACTTTTCCCGACTATTAAAAATGAGAGATGAATTTGGGGGTTGTGTGCCCCGGGGGAGGGGAGATTCTGCGTTTTACGGGCTCTGCGCTGCGTATATATTGCCACCCCTGGCAGTGGCGCCTCCCTCCACCTGACAATTAATATAGGAGAGACTCTTCATTCCCACACACAATACAATCTTCTCCTCCGATTCTGATTGGCAGATATTTTGGTACAATGTTGCCACGCACAGCACCACCTGATGGGGGTTGTGTGCAGAGCCGGGACATGGGGGGGGCAGGAGGGGCGGCTGCCCTGGGCGCTATGGTATCATGTGAGGTGGGGGGGCATCACACAGAGATTGGGGGGGAAGGGGACTTGTGTTGAGAAGGGGATTTTGGGGGGGGGCAGCTGAGGGTAAGAATTGTTCTAGGAGGGGAAATTTGGGGAGGTGAGCTAGGGGTGGTGATTTGGGGGAATTTTTGTTGGAAGGGGGATGGGGAAGAAGATTTGTGCTAGGAGGGGGGATTTGGGGGGATTTTTGTTGGAAGGGGGATGGGGGAAGAAGATTTGTGCTGGGGGGGGATTTGGGGGATTTTTGTTGGAAGGGGGATGGGGGAAGAAGATTTGTGCTAGGAGGGGGGATTTGGGGGGCTTTTTGTTGGAAGGGGGATGGGGAAGAAGATTTGTGCTAGGAGGGGGGATTTGGGGGGCTTTTTGTTGGAAGGGGGATGGGGGAGGAAGATTTTTGCTAGGAGGGGGGATTTTTGTTGGAAGGGGGGTGGGGAAGAAGATTTGTGCTAGGAGGGGGGATTTGGGGGGCTTTTTGTTGGTAAAAGGAAATGGGGAAGATTTGTGCTAGGAGGGGGGATTTTTGTTGGAAGGGGGATGGGGAAGAAGATTTGTGCTAGGAGGGGGGATTTGGGGGGATTTTTGTTGGAAGGGGGATGGGGGAAGACGATTTGTGCTAGGAGGGTGGATTTGGGGGGATTCTTGTTGGAAGGGGGATGGGGGAAAAAGATTTGTGCTAGGAGGGGGATTTTAGTTGGAAGGGGGAAGAGATGTGTGCTAGGAGGGGAAATTTGGGGGGCTTTTTGTTGGAAGGGGGAAAAAGATTTGTGCTAGGAGGGGGGATTTGGGGGATTCTCTGCTATAAAAGTATTATGGTAGAGGGGAAGTTTTTTTTTTTTGGGGAGGGGGGATTTGTACTAGTAGGGATGATTGGAGGGTATTTGAGCTAGGAAGGATTTTTTTTTGGGGGGGGGTGCTAGGATAGGGGATCGGGGAAGGGGAATTTGTGTTAAGTGGGGGGATTTGTAGTGGGGGGAGAGGATTTGTGCTTGGAGGGGAAATTTGGGGAGGTGTGCTAGGAGTGGTGATTTGGGGGGATTTGTGTTGGGAGGGAGGATGGGGTAGAAGATTTGTGCTGGAAGGGGGGTGGGGGTTGGGGGGACATGCTCTATAAAAGTATTATGGTAGAGGGTTTTTTTTTTTGGGGGGGTGGGTGATTTGTGCTAGTAGGGATTATTAGAGGGCATCCGTGTTAGGAAGGACAATTTGTGTGGGGGGGGGGGGGGGGGTTTGCTGGGAAAGAGGATTGGGGGAAGGAAATTTGTGCTTAAAGGGGGGATTTTATAGTGATGGGGGGGGGGTTGTGCTAGGATAGGGGATTTGGGAAGGGAGATTTGGAGTGGGGAGGGGAGGACTTGTGCTTGGAGGGGGGAAATTTGGGGGGGTAGAGGATTAGTGCTAGGAGAGGGATTTTTTTTGGGGGGGGGGGGTGATTTGTGCTAGTAGGGATTATTAGAGGGTATCCGTGTTAGAAAGGAAAATTTGGGGGGTTTGTGTCAGGATAGAGGATTGGGGGAAGGGAATTTGTGCTTAAAAGGGGAGATTTTATAGTTGGGGGGGGGGGGTTGTGCTAGGATAGGGGATTGGGGAGGGAGATTTGGAGTGGGGAGGAGAAGATTTGTGCTTGGAGGGGAAATTTGGGGGGTAGAGGATTAGTGCTATGAGAGGGATTTTTTTTTTGGGGGGGGGGTTGCTGAAGAATAATGCTCATACAACTTGGGGGGGGGGAGCAATTTGGTATCTTCACCCTCTCTAGATGACCTTGTGGCACCGGTTGTGTGCGATGACCCCCCCCCCCCATGAAGGTTTTATTTGTACAAATAATTCGATTTTATTCAGCCCTGGGATTGTACAATCCTCCCACACACGTCAGCAAGGGGCAGATTTGTGTCGAGGACTGGGAGTCGGTCAGATACTCGTTGGGGGTCCACGTGGAGGAAATCTTTAGACCATAGAGGGGTGACGGTTGGATGGAAAGCTCTCTGACATTCCCACACAGCTCCTGGGCTCTGATTGGTCGGAAATCTGCAGGCCTCCATTGTCAGATCTGAACAATACACTCCGACAATAAAGTGCTTAAACCAAGAAGGGCCCCGGGGGGTGGGGGGAGGGGGGGGCCCTTGTGTTTTGGAGGGGGATTATTTCCTGGGTGCATTCACTCCGCCGTGTCCCCCCCCCCCCCCCCCGTCGCAGCATTCCGCTGCCATTGTCCCCGGCTGTCCCCCCCACACCGGCCACTCACTGGCCTGTGAAATGATCAGATAATTGGAGGCTGAGTGACAGCTGACCGGCTGATAAGACTCCACATTTCATCGCCACTAATTGGCTCTTCCACTCAGAGGTGTCGTCCTGATAAGATTTGGAGGGATCAGAGCTGCCGGATGGCTTTTTCCCAAAATCTGGGACATGCGTCTCGTGTCACCGCGTCACTCTCTCCTGTGATCCATCCTGGTCCCTGTCATCTCTCTTCCTATAATCTCCTGTCAAAACTTTATCAGTTTTACTGATTTCTGTGGCCCCATTGGGGGGATTTCCCTTCACTTCCTGTCCCAGTGACAACATCTCAGCAGAACAGGAGTTTGCTCCACTTCCTGTTCAGGTGACAACATTGTAGCTGGGACAGGCTGCTGATTTGTTGAAGGGTTGGGAATTGGAGGGTTGGGGATGGAGGATCAGGAATGGAAGGTTGGGAATTGGAGGGTTGGGGATGGAAGGTTGGGAATTGGGGGGGGGTTGGGAATTGGAGGGTTGGGGATGGAGGGTTGGGGAATGGAGGATCGGGAATGAAGGGTTGGGAATTAAAGGGTTGGGGATGGAGGATCGGGAATGAAGGGTTGGGAATTGGAGGGTTGAGGATAGAGGGTTGGGGAATGGAGGATCGGGAATGGAGGGTTGGTAAATGAGGGTTGGGAATTGGGGGGGGTTTGGGAATTGGAGGGTTGAGAATGATGGATTGGGAATTGGAGGGTTGGGATTGGGGGGGTTTGGAATAGAGGATCGGGAATGGAGGATCGGGAATTGGAGAATTGGGGATGGAGGATGGGGGATTGGAAGGTTGGGGAATGGAGGATCAGGAATGGTAGGGTTGAGAATAGTGGATTGGGATATGGAGGATTGGGGTTGGAAGGTTGGGATTGGAGGGTTGGGAATGGAGGGTTGGGAATTGGAGGATTGGGGATGGAGGGTTGGGAATTGGAGGGTTGAGAATGGTGGATTGGGAATTGGAGGGTTGAGAATGGTGGATTGGGAATTGGAGGATTGGGGATGGAGGGTGGGAGATTGGAAGGTTGGGGAATGGAGGATCGGGAATTGAGGGTTGAGAATGGTGGATTGGGAATTGGAGGATTGGGGATGGAGGGTGGAGGATTGGAAGGTTGGGGAATGGAGGGTTGGGAATTGGAGGATTGGGGATGGAGGGTGTGGTATTGGAAGGTTGGGGAATGGAGGGTTGGGAATGGAGGGTTGGGAATTGGAGGATTGGGGATGGAGGGTTGGGAATTGGAGGGTTGAGAATGGAGGGTTGAGAATGGAGGGTTGGGAATTGGAGGATTGGGGGTGGAGGGGGGGATTTGAAGGTTGGATAATGGAGGGTTGGGAATGGAGTGTTGGGATTCGGAGGATTGGGGATGGAAGGTTGGGAATTGGAGGATTGGGGATGGAGGGCGGGGTATTGGAAGGTTGGGGAATTGAGGGTTGGGAATTAGAGGGTTGAGAATGGAGGGTTGGGAATTGGAGGATTGGGGATGGAAGGTTGGGAATGGAGGGTTGGGAATTGGAGGATTGGGGATGGAGGGCGGGGTATTGGAAGGTTGGGGAATGGAGGGTTGGGAATTGGAGGGTTGAGAATGGAGGGTTGGGAATGGGAGGATTGGGGATGGAAGGTTGGGAATGGAGGGCTGGGAATTGGAGGATTGGGAATGGAGGGTTGGGAATTGGAGGATTGGGGATGAAAGGTTGGGAATGGAGGGCTGGGAATTGGAGGATTGGGAATGGAGGGTTGGGAATTGGAGGATTGGGGATGGAAGGTTGGGAATTGGAGGATTGGGGATGGAAGGTTGGGAATGGAGGGCTGGGAATTGGAGGATTGGGAATGGAGGGTTGGGAATTGGGGATGGAAGGTTGGGAATGGAGGGTTGGGAATGGAGGGTTGGGAATTGGAGGATTGGGAATGGAGGGTTGGGAATTGGAGGATTGGGAATGGAAGGTTGGGAATGGAGGGCTGGGAATTGGAGGATTGGGAATGGAGAGTTGGGAATTGGAGGATTGGGGATGGAAGGTTGGGAATGGAGGGCTGGGAATTGGAGGATTGGGAATGGAGGGTTGGGAATTGGAGGATTGGGGATGGAAGGTTGGGAATTGGAGGATTGGGGATGGAGGGTTGGGAATGGAGGGCTGGGAATTGGGGATGGAAGGTTGGGAATGGAGGGTTGGGAATTGGGGATGGAAGGTTGGGAATGGAGGGTTGGGAATTGGAGGATTGGGAATGGAGGGTTGGGAATTGGAGGATTGGGGAAGGAAGGTTGGGAATGGAGGGCTGGGAATTGGAGGATTGGGAATGGAGGGTTGGGAATTGGAAAATTGGGGATGGAAGGTTGGGAATGGAGGGTTGGGAATTGGAGGATTGGGAATTGGAGGATTGGGGATGGAAGGTTGGGAATGGAGGGCTGGGAATTGGAGGATTGGGAATGGAGGGTTGGGAATTGGAGAATTGGGGATGGAAGGTTGGGAATGGAGGGTTGGGAATTGGAGGATTGGGAATGGAGGGTTGGGAATTGGAGGATTGGGGATGGAAGGTTGGGAATGGAGGGCTGGGAATTGGAGGATTGGGAATAGAGGGTTGGGAATTGGAGAATTGGGGATGGAAGGTTGGGAATGGAGGGTTGGGAATTGGAGGATTGGGAATGGAGGGTTGGGAATGGCGGGTTGGGAATGGCCCCAACCATCCTTCAAACCCGATCGTCTCTCGTACCCCGACCGTCACTTGTACCCCTCAGACTCTGGGATTTGCGGTTGGCTGGTCGCCGGTGTTGCCGTGTGATGACACCCCCCTCCTGTCGTCTGGTTGTCACTCTCCCATGTCACGGCTGGCGGCGCTGGAGCCTCTCCGGCTGCTCGGTGACGCTCGGCTGCAGACTCCACACTGCGAGGAATTCCTGAGCGCGTTCTGTCATGTTGGCGAATGTCACCGGGGAGGATAAACAGAGGGGCCTTAGTAGGGGGGGGGGGCTGACATCCAGGGAACTACAGGGGTGACACCCCACATACCGACCAGTCAAGGGGGTCAGATGACGGTGTTACTAAAGGGTTAAAGGTAGCATTGGGATTAGTGTTAGGGTTACAATTAGGACCAGTGCTGAAGTTAGGGTTAGTGTTAAGGTTAGCAATTGGGTTATAGTAAGAGTTAATGTTAGTGTTAAGCCCTGTACACACGATCGGATATCCTATGGATTCTAATCCGATGGTTTTGTCCATCGGAAATCCGATGAAGCTGACTTCCATCAGTCTTGCCTACACACCATCAGTCAAAAAACCGACCGTTCCAAACGCGGTGACGTAAAACACTCCGATGAGCCGAGAAAATTAAGTTCAATGCCTCTGAGCATGCGTCGACTTGATTCTGAGCATGCGTGGGTTTTTTATCCGATGGACTTGCCCATAGACGATCTGAGTTTTCGATCGGTTTTTTATCCATCGGAAAATTTTAAAACATGTTCTATTTTTTAAAACCGATGGAAAAAAGACCGATGGGTTTGTCTGATGAAAACAATCCATCGGACGGTTTTCATCGGTAAAACCGATCGTGTGTACAGGGCTTTAGAGTTAGTGTTATGCCTCGTACACACGGCCGAGATTCTCGTCGAAAAAAACATGTCGTTTTTTTCCACGAGATTCTTGGACAAGAAACTTGTCCCGGCCGAGTGTACACACGCTCGATTCAAAGAACCCGCGGTTCTTTGAATGGAGCATACGCGGTGACATCATCGAATATGACGAGCATGCGCTCGTCACATTCGATGCCGTCGCCGCCATCTTGGTATACCCTATCTATGCCTAGGAAGCTACCGCGCATGCATCAAATTCATTTCGAGCATGCGCGGGCTTCCCGGCGGACAGGTAAGTGTACACACACACAATTTTCTCGTCGAGAAACAGGCTGACGAGAATCTCGACGAGAAAATAGAGAGCAGGTTCTCTATTTTCTCGTCGAGATTCTTGTCGGTTTTCTTGACGAGAAACCATACACACGAACGAGTTTCTCGGCAAGAAATCTCTGCCAGCAAGTTTCTTGCTGGTTTTTGCCGAGAAACTCGTTCGTGTGTACGAGGCTTTAGAGTTAGGCGTAGGGTTACTGTCGTGGTTAGAATTAGGGTTAATGTTAGTGATAGTGTTAGGGTTAGAGTTAGGACTAGTGATGAAGTCAGGATTGATGTTGGCATTAGAGTGTTATGCCGCGTACACACGACCGCTTTTCTCGACGAGAAAAACTGCATTTTTTCTTTTCGCCGAGAAAAACGATCGTCTGTGGGCTTTATGTTGTTTTTCTCGTCGAGAAAAACGGCATAAAAAACGACGAGAAAAATTAGAACATGTTCTAAATTTTCTCGTCGTTTTTTCCAGCTTTTTTTTCCGCGGCAGTTTTCCCATAGGGAAAACTGCCGCGGAGCCCACAGACGGTCGTTTTTCTCGTCAAGAGAAAAAATGACGGGAAAAACGACCGTGTGTAGGGAACCAAGCGGTTCCCTCGTTTTTCCTGTCATTATTCACGGCGGTTTTTTAACCGCCGTGAATAATGATCGTGTGTACGCGGCATAAGGGTTAGAATTAGTGTCACAGTTAGAGTTGGGGTTCACTTTAGGGTTAGAATTAGGGAATAGATTACAGTTAGGGGAGTCAGGGTTAGTGTTGGACTTAGGGATTAGAGTCACAGGTAGAGTTGGGGTTAATGTTAGTAGACTAGTTACAGAAGCTCCTCCCACCTATCCTGGACCTGAGTTTGTGAAAAAAAATGGTCCTGTAATGTCAGATGGTGCATTGTAATGATTGTACAATAGTGTTCCTCATATTGTCACATTGCCTGTATATTTCCCATGTATCTAATATCTTCCTATGTGTTGCCCATGTATCTAATATCTTCCCGTGTGTTGCCCATGTATCTAATATCTTCCCATGTGTTGCCCATGTATCTAATATCTTCCCGTGTGTTGCCCATGTATCTAATATCTTCCCGTGTGTTGCCCATGTATCTAATATCTTCCCATGTGTTGCCCATGTATCTAATATCTTCCCGTGTGTTGCCCATGTATCTAATATCTTCCCGTGTGTTGCCCATGTATCTAATATCTTCCCGTGTGTTGCCCATGTATCTAATATCTTCCCGTGTGTTGCCCATGTATCTAATATCTTCCCGTGTGTTGCCCATGTATCTAATATCTTCCTGTGTGTTGCCCATGTATCTAATATCTTCCCGTGTGTCACCCATGTATCTAATATCTTCCCGTTTGTTGCCCATGTATCTAATATCTTCCCATGTGTTGCCCATGTATCTAATATCTTCCCATGTGTTGCCCATGTATCTAATATCTTCCCATGTGTTGCCCATGTATCTAATATCTTCCCGTGTGTTGCCCATGTATCTAATATCTTCCCATGTGTTGCCCATGTATCTAATATCTTCCCGTGTGTTGCCCATGTATCTAATATCTTCCCATGTGTTGCCCATGTATCTAATATCTTCCCGTGTGTTGCCCATGTATCTAATATCTTCCCGTGTGTTGCCCATGTATCTAATATCTTCCCATGTGTTGCCCATGTATCTAATATCTTCCCGTGTGTTGCCCATGTATCTAATATCTTCCCGTGTGTTGCCCATGTATCTAATATCTTCCCGTGTGTTGCCCATGTATCTAATATCTTCCCGTGTGTTGCCCATGTATCTAATATCTTCCCGTGTGTTGCCCATGTATCTAATATCTTCCTGTGTGTTGCCCATGTATCTAATATCTTCCCGTGTGTCGCCCATGTATCTAATATCTTCCCGTTTGTTGCCCATGTATCTAATATCTTCCCATGTGTTGCCCATGTATCTAATATCTTCCCATGTGTTGCCCATGTATCTAATATCTTCCCATGTGTTGCCCATGTATCTAATATCTTCCCGTGTGTTGCCCATGTATCTAATATCTTCCTGTGTGTTGCCCATGTATCTAATATCTTCCCGTGTGTTGCCCATGTATCTAATATCTTCCCGTGTGTCACCCATGTATCTAATATCTTCCTGTGTGTTGCCCATGTATCTAATATCTTCCCGTGTGTCACCCATGTATCTAATATCTTCCCGTGTGTTGCCCATGTATCTAATATCTTCCCGTGTGTTGCCCATGTATCTAATATCTTCCCATGTGTTGCCCATGTATCTAATATCTTCCCGTGTGTTGCCCATGTATCTAATATCTTCCCATGTGTTGCCCATGTATCTAATATCTTCCCGTGTGTCACCCATGTATCTAATATCTTCCCGTGTGTTGCCCATGTATCTAATATCTTCCCATGTGTTGCCCATGTATCTAATATCTTCCCATGTGTTGCCCAGAATCTGTCTGAATAATGACCCATTTTCGGATGAAATCAGATGAATAAATCACCCCCCCCACGCCCCTCCATGGATCTCACACTCTTGTGACAGCTGTGATGGGGACATTCGGGGCCCCGGTGTGGACATGTTATTCTTGGGGCCCCTCCATCACTGCGGCCTTTGTCCATTGATGTGCAGGTGACACGGATGAGGATTGATGGGGGACTCGGTGCAATGACAGGAGGGGACAGTGACAGATGGACCATGTATGGGATGAAGCGTCCATGTCCATCCCTCATCACTGGAAGAACCGGGAAGAGACAGGATGATAGACGAGCCGGAGTCACTTAACATCCCTGACACCCTGCTGGGCCCCGGGCCCCCGCCGACCACCGGTCACATGTCATGGAATTGTGATCAGGAATGTCCTGTGACCAGGGGGCTCTGCGACAAACATTCCGCCATACGCCGCACACTGCGACAAACATTCCGCCATACGCCGCACACTGCGACAAACATTCCACCATACACCGCACACTGCGACAGACATTCCGCCATACTCCGCACACTGCGACAAACATTCCGCCATACGCCGCACACTGCGACAAACATTCCGCCATACGCCGCACACTGCGACAAACATTCCACCATACACCGCACACTGCGACAGACATTCCGCCATACTCCGCACACTGCGACAAACATTCCGCCATACGCCGCACACTGCGACAAACATTCCACCATACACCGCACACTGCGACAAACATTCCACCATACACCGCACACTGCGACAGACATTCCGCCATACTCCGCACACTGCGACAAACATTCCGCCATACACCGCACACTGCGACAAACATTCCACCATACACCGCACACTGCGACAGACATTCCACCATACACCGCACACTGCGACAAACATTCCACCATACACCGCACACTGCGACAAACATTCCACCATACACCGCACACTGCGACAGACATTCCGCCATACGCCTCACACTGCGACAGACATTCCACCATACACCGCACACTGCGACAGACATTCCGCCATACGCCTCACACTGCGACAGACATTCCGCCATACTCCGCACACTGCGACAGACATTCCGCCATACTCCGCACACTGCGACAAACATTCCCCCATACACCGCACACTGCGACAGACATTCCACCATACGCCTCACACTGCGACAGACATTCCGCCATACACCGCACACTGCGACAGACATTCCGCCATACTCAGCACACTGCGACAGACATTCCGCCATACACCGCACACTGCGACAAACATTCCACCATACACCGCGACAGACATTCCGCCATACACCGCACACTGCGACAAACATTCCACCATACACCGCACACTGCGACAAACATTCCACCATACACCGCACACTGCGACAGACATTCCGCCATACTCCGCACACTGCGACAGACATTCCGCCATACACCGCACACTGCGACAAACATTCCACCATACACCGCACACTGCGACAGACATTCCGCCATACGCCTCACACTGCGACAAACATTCCACCATACACCGCACACTGCGACAAACATTCCGCCATACACCGCACACTGCGACAGACATTCCGCCATACGACACACACTGCGACAGACATTCCGCCATACGCCGCACACTGCGACAGACATTCCGCCATACGCCGCACACTGCGCCAGACATTCCGCCATACACCGCACACTGCGACAGACATTCCGCCATACTCCGCACACTGCAACAGACATTCCGCCATACTCCGCACACTGCAAAAGACATTCCGCCATACGCCACACACTGCAACAGACATTCCGCCATACGCCGCACACTGCGACAGACATTCCGCCATACACCGCACACTGCGACAAACATTCCACCATACACCGCACACTGCGACAGACATTCCCCCATACACCGCACACTGCGACAGACATTCCCGCATACACCACACACTGCGACAGACATTCCGCCATACACCGCACACTGCGACAAACATTCCGCCATACACCGCACACTGCGACAGACATTCCGCCATACGCCACACACTGCGACAGACATTCCGCCATACGCCGCACACTGCGACAGACATTCCGCCATACGCCGCACACTGCGACAGACATTCCGCCATACACCGCACACTGCGACAAACATTCCACCATACACCGCACACTGCGACAGACATTCCGCCATACACCGCACACTGCGACAGACATTCCGCCATACTCCGCACACTGCAACAGACATTCCGCCATACTCCGCACACTGCGACAGACATTCCACCATACACCGCACACTGCGACAAACATTCCACCATACACCGCACACTGCGACAAACATTCCACCATACACCGCACACTGCGACAGACATTCCGCCATACTCCGCACACTGCGACAGACATTCCGCCATACTCCGCACACTGCGACAAACATTCCGCCATACACCGCACACTGCGACAGACATTCCACCATACACCGCACACTGCGACAGACATTCCGCCATACACCGCACACTGCGACAAACATTCCGCCATACACCGCACACTGCGACAGACATTCCCCCATACACCGCACACTGCGACAAACATTCCGCCATACACCGCACACTGCGACAGACATTCCGCCATACGCCACACACTGCGACTGACATTCCGCCATACTCCGCACACTGCAACAGACATTCCGCCATACGCCACACACTGCGACAGACATTCCACCATACACCGCACACTGCGACAGACATTCCGCCATACACCGCACACTGCGACAGACATTCCGCCATACTCCGCACACTGCAACAGACATTCCGCCATACTCCGCACACTGCGACAAACATTCCGCCATACACCGCACACTGCGACAGACATTCCGCCATACGCCTCAGACTGCGACAAACATTCCACCATACACCGCACACTGCGACAGACATTCCACCATACACCGCACACTGCGACAGACATTCCGCCATACGCCACACACTGCGACAGACATTCCACCATACACCGCACACTGCGACAGACATTCCGCCATACACCGCACACTGCGACAGACATTCCGCCATACTCCGCACACTGCAACAGACATTCCGCCATACTCCGCACACTGCGACAAACATTCCGCCATACACCGCACACTGCGACAGACATTCCGCCATACGCCTCAGACTGCGACAAACATTCCACCATACACCGCACACTGCGACAGACATTCCGCCATACGCCTCACACTGCGACAAACATTCCACCATACACCGCACACTGCGACAGACATTCCGCCATACACCGCACACTGCGACAGACATTCCGCCATACTCCGCACACTGCAACAGACATTCCGCCATACACCGCACACTGCAAAAGACATTCCGCCATACTCCGCACACTGCAAAAGACATTCCGCCATACTCCGCACACTGCGACAAACATTCCGCCATACTCCGCACACTGCGACAGACATTCCCCCATACACCGCACACTGCGACAGACATTCCCCCATACACCACACACTGCGACAGACATTCCGCCATACACCGCACACTGCGACAGACATTCCGCCATACACCGCACACTGCGACAGACATTACGCCATACGCCACACACTGCGACAAACATTCCGCCATACACCGCACACTGCGACAGACATTCCGCCATACGCCACACACTGCGACAGACATTCCGCCATACTCCGCACACTGCAACAGACATTCCGCCATACGCCACACACTGCGACAGACATTCCACCATACACCGTACACTGCGACAAACATTCCACCATACACCGCATACTGCGACAAACATTCCACCATACACCGCACACTGCGACAGACATTCCGCCATACGCCACACACTGCGACAAACATTCCACCATACACCGCACACTGCGACAGACATTCCGCCATACGCCTCACACTGCGACAAACATTCCACCATACACTGCACACTGCGACAAACATTCCACCATACACCGCACACTGCGACAGACATTCCGCCATACACCGCACACTGCGACAGACATTCCGCCATACTCCGCACATTGCAACAGACATTCCGCCATACTCCGCACACTGCAAAAGACATTCCGCCATACTCCGCACACTGCGACAAACATTCCGCCATACTCCGCACACTGCGACAGACATTCCCCCATACACCGCACACTGCGACAGACATTCCCCCATACACCACACACTGCGACAGACATTCCGCCATACACCGCACACTGCGACAGACATTCCGCCATACACCGCACACTGCGACAAACATTCCGCCATACACCGCACACTGCGACAGACATTCCGCCATACGCCACACACTGCGACAGACATTCCGCCATACGCCGCACACTGCGACAGACATTCCGCCATACTCCGCACACTGCGACAGACATTCCGCCATACTCCGCACACTGCGACAAACATTCCGCCATACACCGCACACTGCGACAGACATTCCACCATACACCGCACACTGCGACAGACATTCCGCCATACACCGCACACTGCGACAAACATTCCGCCATACACCGCACACTGCGACAGACATTCCCCCATACACCGCACACTGCGACAAACATTCCGCCATACACCGCACACTGCGACAGACATTCCGCCATACGCCACACACTGCGACAGACATTCCGCCATACTCCGCACACTGCAACAGACATTCCGCCATACGCCACACACTGCGACAAACATTCGGCCATACGCCGCACACTGCGACAGACATTCCACCATACACCGCACACTGCGACAGACATTCCGCCATACTCCGCACACTGCAACAGACATTCCGACATACGCCACACACTGCGACAGACATTCCGCCATACACCGCACACTGCGACAGACATTCCACCATACACCGTACACTGCAACAAACATTCCACCATACACCGCATACTGCGACAAACATTCCACCATACACCGCACACTGCGACAGACATTCCGCCATACGCCACACACTGCGACAAACATTCCACCATACACCGCACACTGCGACAGACATTCCGCCATACGCCTCACACTGCGACAGACATTCCGCCATACACCGCACACTGCAACAGACATTACGCCATACACCGCACACTGCGACAGACATTCCACCATACACCGCACACTGCGACAAACATTCCGCCATACACCGCACACTGCGACAGACATTCCACCATACACCGCACACTGCGACAGACATTCCGCCATACTCCGCACACTGCGACAGACATTCCGCCATACGCCACACACTGCGACAGACATTCCGCCATACGCCACACACTGCGACAGACATTCCGCCATACTCCGCACACTGCGACAGACATTCCACCATACACCGCACACTGCGAAGACATTCCGCCATACGCCACACACTGCGACAAACATTCCACCATACACCGCACACTGCGACAGACATTCCACCATACACCGCACACTGCGACAGACATTCCACCATACACCGCACACTGCGACAAACATTCCGCCATACACCGCACACTGCGACAGACATTCCACCATACACCGCACACTGCGACAGACATTCCGCCATACTCCGCACACTGCGACAGACATTCCGCCATACGCCACACACTGCGACAGACATTCCGCCATACGCCGCACACTGCGACAGACATTCCGCCATACTCCGCACACTGCGACAGACATTCCGCCAAACTCCGCACACTGCGACAAACATTCCGCCATACACCGCACACTGCGACAGACATTCCACCATACACCGCACACTGCGACAGACATTCCGCCATACACCGCACACTGCGACAAACATTCCGCCATACACCGCACACTGCGACAGACATTCCCCCATACACCGCACACTGCGACAAACATTCCGCCATACACCGCACACTGCGACAGACATTCCGCCATACGCCACACACTGCGACAGACATTCCGCCATACTCCGCACACTGCAACAGACATTCCGCCATACGCCACACACTGCGACAAACATTCGGCCATACGCCGCACACTGCGACAGACATTCCACCATACACCGCACACTGCGACAGACATTCCGCCATACTCCGCACACTGCAACAGACATTCCGACATACGCCACACACTGCGACAGACATTCCGCCATACACCGCACACTGCGACAGACATTCCACCATACACCGTACACTGCAACAAACATTCCACCATACACCGCATACTGCGACAAACATTCCACCATACACCGCACACTGCGACAGACATTCCGCCATACGCCACACACTGCGACAAACATTCCACCATACACCGCACACTGCGACAGACATTCCGCCATACGCCTCACACTGCGACAGACATTCCGCCATACACCGCACACTGCAACAGACATTACGCCATACACCGCACACTGCGACAGACATTCCACCATACACCGCACACTGCGACAAACATTCCGCCATACACCGCACACTGCGACAGACATTCCACCATACACCGCACACTGCGACAGACATTCCGCCATACTCCGCACACTGCGACAGACATTCCGCCATACGCCACACACTGCGACAGACATTCCGCCATACGCCTCACACTGGGACAGACATTCCGCCATACTCCGCACACTGCGACAGACATTCCACCATACACCGCACACTGCGAAGACATTCCGCCATACGCCACACACTGCGACAAACATTCCACCATACACCGCACACTGCGACAGACATTCCACCATACACCGCACACTGCGACAGACATTCCACCATACACCGCACACTGCGACAAACATTCCGCCATACACCGCACACTGCGACAGACATTCCACCATACACCGCACACTGCGACAGACATTCCGCCATACTCCGCACACTGCGACAGACATTCCGCCATACTCCGCACACTGCGACAAACATTCCGCCATACACTGCACACTGCGACAGACATTCCACCATACACCGCACACTGCGACAGACATTCCGCCATACACCGCACACTGCGACAAACATTCCACCATACACCGCACACTGCGACAGACATTCCGCCATACACCGCACACTGCAACAGACATTCCGCCATACGCCACACACTGCGACAGACATTCCGCCATACGCCACACACTGCGACAGACATTCCGCCATACTCCGCACACTGCAACAGACATTCCGCCATACGCCGCACACTGCGACAAACATTCCGCCATACACCGCACACTGCGACAGACATTCCACCATACACCGCACACTGCGACAAACATTCCGCCATACACCGCACACTGCGACAGACATTCCGCCATACACCGCACACTGCAACAGACATTACGCCATACACCGCACACTGCGACAGACATTCCACCATACACCGCACACTGCGACAGACATTCCACCATACACCGCACACTGCGACAAACATTCCGCCATACACCGCACACTGCGACAGACATTCCACCATACACCGCACACTGCGACAGACATTCCGCCATACTCCGCACACTGCGACAGACATTCCGCCATACGCCACACACTGCGACAGACATTCCGCCATACGCCTCACACTGGGACAGACATTCCGCCATACTCCGCACACTGCGACAGACATTCCACCATACACCGCACACTGCGAAGACATTCCGCCATACGCCACACACTGCGACAAACATTCCACCATACACCGCACACTGCGACAGACATTCCACCATACACCGCACACTGCGACAGACATTCCACCATACACCGCACACTGCGACAAACATTCCGCCATACACCGCACACTGCGACAGACATTCCACCATACACCGCACACTGCGACAGACATTCCGCCATACTCCGCACACTGCGACAGACATTCCGCCATACTCCGCACACTGCGACAAACATTCCGCCATACACTGCACACTGCGACAGACATTCCACCATACACCGCACACTGCGACAGACATTCCGCCATACACCGCACACTGCGACAAACATTCCACCATACACCGCACACTGCGACAGACATTCCGCCATACACCGCACACTGCAACAGACATTCCGCCATACGCCACACACTGCGACAGACATTCCGCCATACGCCACACACTGCGACAGACATTCCGCCATACTCCGCACACTGCAACAGACATTCCGCCATACGCCGCACACTGCGACAAACATTCCGCCATACACCGCACACTGCGACAGACATTCCACCATACACCGCACACTGCGACAAACATTCCGCCATACACCGCACACTGCGACAGACATTCCGCCATACACCGCACACTGCAACAGACATTACGCCATACACCGCACACTGCGACAGACATTCCACCATACACCGCACACTGCGACAGACATTCCACCATACACCGCACACTGCGACAAACATTCCGCCATACACCGCACACTGCGACAGACATTCCTCCATACACCGCACACTGCGACAGACATTCCGCCATACTCCGCACACTGCGACAGACATTCCGCCATACTCCGCACACTGCGACAAACATTCCGCCATACACCGCACACTGCGACAGACATTCCACCATACACCGCACACTGCGACAGACATTCCGCCATACACCGCACACTGCGACAAACACTCCACCATACACCGCACACTGCGACAGACATTCCGCCATACACCGCACACTGCAACAGACATTCCGCCATACGCCACACACTGCGACAGACATTCCGCCATACGCCACACACTGCGACAGACATTCCGCCATACTCCGCACACTGCAACAGACATTCCGCCATACGCCGCACACTGCGACAAACATTCCGCCATACACCGCACACTGCGACAGACATTCCACCATACACCGCACACTGCGACAGACATTCCACCATACACCGCACACTGCGACAGACATTCCGCCATACTCCGCACACTGCGACAAACATTCCGCCATACACCGCACACTGCGACAAACATTCCACCATACACCGCACACTGCGACAGACATTCCGCCATACGCCACACACTGCGACAGACATTCCGCCATACTCCGCACACTGCGACAAACATTCCACCATACTCCGCACACTGCGACAAACATTCCACCATACACCGCACACTGCGACAAACATTCCACCATACGCCGCACACTGCGACAAACATTCCGCCATACACCGCACACTGTGACAGACATTCCGCCATACACCGCACACTGCGACAAACATTCCGCCATACACCGCACACTGCGACAGACATTCTGCCATATGCCGCACACTGCGACAGACATTCCGCCATACGCCGCACACTGCGACAGACATTCCGCCATACGCCGCACACTGCGACAAACATTCCGCCATATGCCGCACACTGCGACAAACATTCTGCCATACGCCGCACATTGCGACAAACATTCCGCCATACACCGCACACTGCGACAGACATTCCGCCATACACCGCACACTGCGACAGACATTCCGCCATACACCGCACACTGCGACTATTCCTACCCGTTGCGTCTCAGAGACATTCCGCCATATATGGTGCTTGTCGCATCTTTTGTGCGTTTTGGTAAAATCGTGTTTATTACAATCAGCGACAACGCATGGAAGACGCACTTAAGCACAATCTTCAATTTAATTGGTGCCTTTTTTCAAATCACGTGTCCGTATTCCACGTGTGCCTACAGGAAGAAAACGCATGTAAATCGCACATATAATGCATCTCGTGTTTGTTACATTTTGATGCAATACACTTTTTAAAAAATGCGTTTTCTATCGCCGCGGTGTGAACGGAGCCCTCGCGTTGTCGGAAGATGGAGACTTGGAGTGAAAATTTCCCAAATTTTAGGATACGGGGGTGTTGGGGTCAGTCAATATTTGCGCATGTTGGGGGAGGGGAGGGGGGGGCTCCTCAAAGCACACAGGGAAGTTTTTATTGGGCATTGATACGCAGGGATCGCAGGATGAGATCCTCCTGAATATAGTGACAGGTCCTCTTTAGAACAAAGCCCGGCTCTATACAATGCAGGAAGGAAGATGTGGAGGGGATGAGCTGTGTACTCTGCACAACACTTTGAACTGCCCTGCTATGAATAGTGTGCGGGGGAGGGGAGGAAGGTGTGAACACTATGTGTACTCTCACCTTCCTATATAGACTCTCCATATGTAAAACAGACTGAATGTCATTATATATCACCCCCACCATCGCCAGATCACCCCCATCATCGCCAGATCACCCCCACCATCGCCAGATCACCCCCACCATGATCACCCCCACCATCGCCAGATCACCCCCACCATCGCCAGATCACCCCCATCATCACCAGATCACCCCCATCATCGCCAGATCACCCCCGCCATCGCCAGATCACCCCCACCATCGCCAGATCACGCCCATCATCGCCAGATCACCCCCACCATCGCCAGATCACCCCCACCATGATCACCCCCACCATCGCCAGATCACCCCCACCATCGCCAGATCACCCCCATCATCGCCAGATCACCCCCAACATCGCCAGATCACCCCCGCCATCGCCAGATCACCCCCACCATCGCCAGATCACGCCCATCATCGCCAGATCAACCCCACCATCGCCAGATCACCCCCACCATGATCACCCCCACCATCGCCAGATCACGCCCATCATCGCCAGATCACCCCCACCATCGCCAGATCACCCCCACCATGATCACCCCCACCATCGCCAGATCACACCCATCATCGCCAGCTCACCCCCACCATCGCCAGATCACCCCCACCATGATCACCCCCACCATCGCCAGATCACACCCATCATCGCCAGATCACCCCCATCATCACCAGATCACCCCCATCATCGCCAGATCACCCCCGCCATCGCCAGATCACCCCCACCATCGCCAGATCACGCCCATCATCGCCAGATCACCCCCACCATCGCCAGATCACCCCCACCATGATCACCCCCACCATCGCCAGATCACCCCCACCATCGCCAGATCACCCCCATCATCGCCAGATCACCCCCAACATCGCCAGATCACCCCCGCCATCGCCAGATCACCCCCACCATCGCCAGATCACGCCCATCATCGCCAGATCAACCCCACCATCGCCAGATCACCCCCACCATGATCACCCCCACCATCGCCAGATCACGCCCATCATCGCCAGATCACCCCCACCATCGCCAGATCACCCCCACCATGATCACCCCCACCATCGCCAGATCACACCCATCATCGCCAGCTCACCCCCACCATCGCCAGATCACCCCCACCATGATCACCCCCACCATCGCCAGATCACACCCATCATCGCCAGATCACCCCCATCATCTCCAGATCACCCCCATCATCGCCAGATCACCCCCACCATCGCCAGATCACCCCCACCATCGCCAGATCACCCCCATCATCGCCAGATCACCCCCATCATCGCCAGATCACCCCCACCATCGCCATATCACCCCCATCATCGCCAGATCACCCCCACCATCGCCATATCACCCCCATCATCGCCAGATCACCCCCACCATCGCCAGATCACCCCCACCATCTCCAGATCACCCCCACCATCGCCAGATCTCCCCCACTATTGCCAGATCACCCCAACCATCGCCAGATCACCCCCATCATCGCCAGATCACCCCCACCATCGCCAGATCACCCCCATCATCGCCAGATCACCCCCACCATCTCCAGATCACCCCCACCATCGCCAGATCACCCCCACCATCTCCAGATCACCCCCAACATCGCCAAATCCCCCCCACCATCGCCAGATCACCCCCACCATCGCCAGATCACCCCCACCATTGCCAGATCACCCCCATCATCGCCAGATCACCCCCACCATCGCCAGATCACCCCCACCATCGCCAGATCACCCCACCATCTCCAGATCACCCCCACCATCGCCAGATCACCCCCACCATCTCCAGATCACCCCCACCATCGCCAGATCACCCCCATCATCGCCAGATCACCCCCACCATCGCCAGATCACCCCCACCATCGCCAGATCACCCCCATCATCGCCAGATCACCCCCACCATCGCCAGATCACCCCCACCATCGCCAAATCACCCCCACCATCGCCAGATCACCCCCACCATCGCCAGATCACCCCCATCATCTCCAGATCACCCCCACCATCGCCAGATCACCCCCACTATCGCCAGATCACCCCCATCATCTCCAGATCACCCCCACCATCGCCAGATCACCCCCACCATTGCCAGATCACCCCCATCATCTCCAGATCACCCCCACCATCGCCAGATAACCCCCATCATCTCCAGATCACCCCCACCATCGCCAGATCACCGCCAACATCGCCAGATCACCCCCATCATCTCCAGATCACCCCCACCATCACCAGATCACCCCCATCATCTCCAGATCACCCCCACCATCGCCAGATCACCCCCATCATCGCCAGATCACCTCTACAATCACCAGATCACCCCCACCATCGCCAGATCACCCCCACTATCGCCAGATCACCCCATCATCTCCAGATCACCCCCACCAGATCACCCCCGCCATCGCCAGATTACCCCCACCATCGCCAGATCACCCCCACCATCGCCAGATCACCCCCACAATCGCCAGATCACCCCCACCATTGCCAGATCACCCCCATCATCGCCATCACCCCCATCATCGCCAGATCACCCCCATCATCGCCAGATCACCACCACCATCGCCAGATCACCCCCATCATCGCCAGATCACCCCTACCATCGCTAGATCACCCCCATCATCGCCAGATCACCCCCACCATCGCCAGATCACCGCCACCATCAACACATCGATCGGGAATTCATCGAGTGAGATTGTATTTTGTTATCATATTGAAACAAAGTAACTTCCTACGAAGATCCCAACAGGAAATCAGAAGATGTAAATATTTATATTAAACAGGAAATGTGAAGGTAAAATCCCCGCATTGGCGACATCCGGCCGGCCGCCGCGGTTTAGACCTTTGTGTTCCGGGAACATGCACAAAATATTGCACGCTTTTCCGACACGCACAGAAAACTGCGATGCACTTTAGCAGATGCGCAACGTTGCCATTAATTGGTATTGGCCTCCCCATGATGATACGTGGAAATGTACGCATGCTACGCACAGATGATGCGGTTCGCATACGTTTTCAGCCCCTGGTAGAAAGCCGAAATCGATTTCTATTGGCTAACACAAGAAACGCTTCGAAATTAAAAAATAAATAAATACGCAAAGGTGTGACCCCAGTCTAAAGAAGGACTTATCGCTCCTCTGTAAACGTAGAAGCCGGGAATACATAGAATCTGTCCGGAGATTTGGTAAACAGGCGGCAATAAAAAGTCTATTGGCCCCGTGTCTGAGCAGCTTGGAGCCCCACCCCCCAGATGGGAACGCAGTGCAGGTTTTATGACTCCAACCTCTAAAGGTGGTGTGTGCATACCATTGTAACGTGTTAGTGTTCATCAGGCACGCATGTTGTACATGTGTTTTGGGGGTGCTCACAATTGATTCCCACTGCTTATCAGCGTTTACATGTGAAGACACGTGCGCAATGTTGTGGTGCATTAGGAAAAAAAAAGGTATGTTTATTTGCTACATGGACTTTGGTGAGGACTTCAATCCCATCCCCTCCAACCGGATCCCATCCGAACCCTATCCCCTCCAACCAGATCCCATCCGAACCCCATCCCATCCAACCAGATCCCATCTGAACCCCCATCCCCTCCAACCAGATCCCATCTGAACCCCATCCCCTCCAACCAGATCCCATCTGAACCCCCATCCCCTCCATTAAGATCCCATCCAAACCCCATCCCCTCCAACCGGATCCTATCCGAACCCCATCCCCTCCAACCAGATCCCATCCGAACCCAATCCCCTCCAACCGGATCCCATCCGAACCCCATCCCCTCCATTAAGATCCCATCTGAACCCAATCCCCTCCAACCTGATCCCATCCGAACCCCATCCCCTCCATTAAGATCCCATCCGAACCCCATCCCCTCAAACCGGATCCCATCCGAACCCCATCCCCTCCAACCAGATCCCATCTGAACCCCATCCCATCCAACCAGATCCCATCTGAACCCCTATCCCCTCCAACCAGATCCCATCTGAACCCCACCCCCTCCAACCAGATCCCATCCGAACCCCCATCCCCTCCATTAAGATCCCATCCGAACCCCATCCCCTCCAACCGGATCCTATCCGAACCCCATCCCCTCCAACCAGATCCCATCCGAACCCAATCCCCTCCAACCGGATCCCACCCGAACCCCATCCCCTCCATTAAGATCCCATCCGAACCCAATCCCCTCCAACCGGATCCCATCCGAACCCCATCCCCTCCATTAAGATCCCATCCGAACCCCATCCCCTCCAACCGGATCCCACCCAAACCCCATCCCCTCCAACCGGATCCCACCCGAACCCCATCCCCTCCAACCGGATCCCATCCAAACCCCATCCCCTCCAACCAGATCCCATCCGAACCCCATATCCTCCAACCAGATCCCATCCGAACCCCATCCCCTCCAACCGGATCCCATCCAAACCCCATCCCCTCCAACCCCATATCCTCCAACCGGATCCCATCTGAACCCCATCCCCTCCAGCCCCATTCCCTCCAATCAGATTCCATCCAAACCCCATCCCCTTCAACTAGGTCCCATCTGAACCCCATCCCCTCCAGCCCCATTCCCTCCAACCAGATCCCATCCGAACCCCATCCCCTCCAGCCCCATTCCCTCCAACCAGATCCCATCCGAACCCCATCCCCTCCAGCCCCATTCCCTCCAACCAGATCCCATCCTAACCCCATCCCCTCCAACCCCATTCCCTCCAACCAGATCCCATCCAAACCCAATTCCCTCCAACAAGATTCCATCCAAACCCCATCTCCTCCAACCCAATATCCTCCAACCGGATTCTATCCGAACCCCATCCCCTCCAACAGGATCCCATTCAAACCCCATCCCTTCCAACCCCATCCTCTCCAACCCCATCCCCTCCAACCCCAACCCCTCTGACCCCATCTCCTCCAACTGGATCCTCTCCAACCCCATCACCTTCAACACCATACCCTCCAACCAGATCCCTTTCAAACCCCATCCCCTCCAGCCAGATCCCATCTGAGCCACATCCCCTCCAACCCCATACTCTCCAACCCCATCCTCTACAACTGGATCCCCTACAACCACATCCTTTCTAACCCCACCTTCTCTAACCCAATCCCCTCCAACCAGATCCCCTCCAACTCCATCCTCTACAACCGGATTTCCTACAACCCCATCCTCTCTAACGCCTTTCCCTTCAACCAGATCCCCCAATGTCCTCCAACCCCATCCTTTCTCACTCCATCCCCACCTACCATATCTCCACTAACCCCATCCCCTCCATCTCATCCAGCTAATCCTCTTTAACTACATCCCCTCTAACCCCATCTCCTCCAACCTGATCCCCTCCATCCCCATCTTCTCCAACCTGATCCCCTCCATCCCCATCCTCTATAACCCCATCTCCTCCAACCTGATCCCCTCCATCCCCATCTTCTCCAACCTGATCCCCTCTAACCCCATCTCCTCCAACCTGATCCCCTCCATCCCCATCCTCTCTAACCCCATCTCCTCCAACCTGATCCCCTCCATCCCCATCCTCTCTAACCCCATCTCTTCCAACCTGATCCCCTCCAACTTCATCTCCTCCATCCCTATCCTCTAAAAACGTATACCCTTCAATATGATCCCCTCCAATCTCATCCCATCTAACCCCATCCTCTTATTAGCAATCATGACAAATGGCCAATTGGAGGACGAATCAGTTTACATTGTCACGATAAATCAGTTCCGGGGTTAATGTAATAATAACAAGGACTCACCCCTCCGCCCAGAGACTGTAAATCCCATCATCCCAGGAGCTAGAGGAGATTTTACGCTCTGTGGACACAGATGGGAACCAAACATTTGGGGAGAGTTTGGGGGGGCGGGCAGCTGTATCTAATTCAGACATGTGTGCTTGGGGGACGGGAGGGGGTTCCTGGAGTTCACAGTTTTCCTTCTGTTACCTCGTGTTCATTTAAAGTCAATTTCTTTTAATTGAAAAAGATATATATATAGTATGGAATAGAAAGAAGAGCTGCCTGTGTCCCACTGGGGAGAATTCCCTTGACTTCCTGTCCTGTAGACCGGGCAGGAAGTACAAGGAAATCTCTCTGAGGGCCCATTCACACTCTTTTAGTGTGTTAATTGCACTGGCCATGTTACAGTGCTGTTCATTTTGACAATGCAACTCCATTGGACGTGTTACAGCACACCACAATACATACAGTAAAGCACTGCTGTGCGTTTTGGTGCGCTGCGTTGCTGAAATGATCCCTGTCCATTTCTTAGACATTTTGGTGCATTGGCGGTACTTTGACTTAACACAACTCACGTTAACACGTGAAAAAACACACATTGACACAATGCCCTGGGCCACCGGGGTCCTAAAACTCTGACAGTTGTCACCAGAACAGGTGTCCCCATTGGATGATTCCTCTCATCTCCTGTTCTGGTGACAACTGTAACACTTTGGGTTTCCAGTCACTGACTAGTGGTCACCGGGACAGATGGAGACCTGAATCTCCCCAACGGGGGCTCAGGCAGCAATAATACCCAGACAGGGGGGTCTAACCCTTTCCAACTCCACCCAAAACTGAAAACACTTTGGCTAGGTTCACACATGTCCGGTGCGAATTTCCCCCTTAGTTTTCACTGAAAAGCGGTTCAGCTGCGATTTAGATGCGGTTCAGATGCAAAGCCGGTGGCCACCGGCGTCTTTAACATCAGCTGGTTGTTAAGGAACGGGCCAGGAAGCTGGACACTGTGTCCTTAACAACGGATGACTCATCAGCTGTCAGCGGGGTTCCTCACTAACAGCTGAATGTAAAAAAAAAACATTGCCTGCAATAAAGAATTGTGAAAAAAACAGCGTAGGGTCCCCCCCCCCCCCATCCTTACTAGGCCCTTTCGGGTCTGGTAAGAATTTAAGGGGAGCTAAAATATTTTAAAAAATGGCATTAGGTGGGGGAACCCCATTCCATTTTTTTTTTAATTTTGACGTGGGAGTTCCCCTCAAAATCCATAACGGACCTTAGGGTCTGGTATGGATTTGGGGGGGGGGATCCATACCAGACCCTTAGGTCTGGTATGGATTTTGAGGGGACTTTGGGGTGGGATCCATACCAGACCCTTAGGTCTGGATTTTGAGGGGAACTCGCATGCCAAAATGCAAAAAAAAATGGCATGGGGTCCCCTCTAAATCTATATCAGACCCTTTTTAGAGCATGCAGCCTGGCAGGCCAGGAAAAGTGGGGGGGGGGGAACAAGTGAGTGGCCCCCCAACTCCTGAACCATACCAGGCCACATACCCTCAACGTAAGAGGTAACGTGTTGATGGGGACAAGGGCCTCTTCCCAACAACCCTGGCCGGTGGTTGTGGGGGGTCTGCGGACAGGGGGCTTATCAGAATCTAAAAGCACCCCTTTAAAAAAGGGATCCCCAGATCCCGCCCCCCCCCCCACCCATGTGAATGAGTATTGTATAGTATTGTACCTCCAACTCCAAAAGTGTCAAAAATAAATAAAAACACAGAGACAATTTTTGACAATTCCTTATTAAAAAAAACAAAAACAATGTCCCCCCGATGTAGATTCAGCGTCAATCACAATCAATGCCGCCAACCTAAAAAAAAAAAAAAAACTCGCAGCCGTCACTGGCCCCTGCCATCTGCCATCTGACAGTTCTTAAGTATAGCTAAGGGGCAGGGTCACGCGGATGCCCCCCCCCCATGACGTCACAGACCCAGCATGCACCGATGAGATAACACTGCTGAGATGTGCGATTCAGATGTGTTCCCATAGAAGGCAATTATTATTATACAGGGTTTATATAGCGCCAACAGTTTGCGCAGCAGTTAGGGTTGGGGTTGGGGTTAGGGTTGGGGTTAGGGTTAGGGTTGGGGTTGGGGTTAGTTTTGGGGTTAGTTTTGGGGTTAGGGTTGGGGTTAGGGTTAGGGTTGAGGTTGGGGTTAGGTTTTCCCCTTGAAGAATAAGGCTAGGACTCAGGAATTGGAATAGGGACCTCCCCCAAAGGTCAAAGGTCAGAAGGTGGGTTTACCAGAGGTCAATGGTCACAAGGCGTGGCTGACCCACCCCCACCAATGTGAACCGCCTACCCCAACTATGTCGGGGAATGAACAAGTTGGGGAAAGCGTATGGTGACAGTACAGTCACCATACAATTCAATACAGGAGGGGCCAGAGAGCCCTGATCCTGAGAGCTTACAATCTAGGATGTGCCTGGAATTCCCATCTGGATTGCACTGCGGTGCTCAGAAAACGCAAAAGTGAATGGCAGTGAATTTGCACCTCTGCGGTATGTGAACCGGCTCTATAGAAAGCCGGTTTGGTTCAAAACGCATCCAATTCGCATTAACGGGAACGGAGCCTTTGGAATTTCTACTGTCGGATAAAAGATGGCAGACAGATAGAATGTAGCGGAATCGATGTTTCCATGGAGATAACGATATCCATTGCGGCACCCGTCGCAGTGTGCAGTTTGGTTGGAATATAATAAAAGGGAAATAATATAAAATATATAGAGATTGGATCTCCTGCTTCTTTATTGGAGGACGGAGAGGAGAGCTGGAACAGGGAGAGAAGTCCATAGAGGGCCCATAGGAGGGCAATACTCGGGGGTGGTCGCCGGTCTGTGGGGGGTCTGTGGGGGGGTCACTATCCTAGGAGGACTTCTCTAGGATCCAGAAATAGAGACTTTGTATCGGCAGGTGTGACCTCGCGTCGGATCTCCACCGTTCCCACACTCCACTTTCACTTCTGAGGGAACATATTATACGGGAGAGTCATGACATTCCGGCACACCTCCACCACCTCCACCGCCGTCGCCGCCGTGTAGGAAATGCCGCAGATAAAGATGGTAACCACAAAACAGGCCCAAACAGCCGGCCACAGTCACCCTGGAGACCGGCGCAGAGGTGACTCAGAGCCGCGGAGCCGGATGGGGAGTCATTGCACAGGGCGGACTTTTCAATGGAGTTATCTATTAAACCAAATAATGACTACAGGGCCAGAACTATGTGTGCTGGGGCCCCATATCCGAACCGTAAAGGGCCCCCGCCGCCGCCGCCTTCCTTATCTTCAACTCAAAGGCAGCACCTTTAGTGATACAGAATCCTGATTTCATAGCAATCATATTAGGATGTCTGAGCTCTATAGACATTAATTTCATCCAAAGGTATGCATTAAGTGATGTTCCTGGTGGGCCCCATAGTCAGACATTGGTGGGCCCCATAGTCAGACATCAGTAAGCTCCATAGCCAGACATTTGTGGGTCCATAGCTTGATATTAGTTGGCCCTGTAGCCAGACATTAGTGGGCCCATAGCCAAATATTGGTGAGCCCCATAGCCAGACATTTCTGGACCCCATATTTGGTGGGATCCATAGCCAGACATTTCTGGACCCCATATTTGGTGGGATCCATAGCCAGACATTTGTGGGCCCCATATTTGGTGGGATCCATAGCCAGACATTTCTGGACCCCATATTTGGTGGGATCCATAGCCAGACATTTGTGGGCCCCATATTTGGTGGGATCCATAGCCAGACATTTCTGGACCCCATATTTGGTGGGATCCATAGCCAGACATTTGATGGGCCCCATATTTGGTGGGATCCATAGCCAGACATTTGTGGGCCCCATATTTGGTGGGCTCCATAGCCAGACTTTGATGGGCCCTATAGTCAGTTATCACTGGGCCCATAGCCAGACATTGGTGAGTGGCATACACTGGTGGGCCCCATGGTCACGACTTGGTGGACCCACAGCCAGACATTGGTGAGCCCTTTAGCCAGATATTGGGGGGGGGGAGGGATTGAGAGGATCAGCATAATGGGGGTCCAACAAAAGACCTGCTGGGGTGGGGGAAGGGGAATGGGTTGTGAGAATGTGGTGCAGCTCACATGTCCATCCTTGGGATCTAAGCTGAGGATCACCCTATTGGGAATAAGGAGGACCACTGCCTACTACTGGCTGACTTATTACCTACTTATTGGTATGAGGTGTGGAACTGACCAATCAGAATCTGCCTGTGTATGGCCAGCTATGGAATCCTCTGATTTTTCCCTACTAGCTGAGGTCGGATCAGCTTCATTGCAGGGAACCTCAGGCGGGAACATGTCAGCTTCCATCAGAAGCTTTCCTGAGAGGTATTACTCCATGGGCCAGGTACACTTCAGTCCTCGGTACCCCATACTCCGGGGGTTGGGGCCCCCCACACAGTGTGTTGTAGGAAGACACTTCATTGGCCAAATCCTGGATTTTCTATAATTACAGACAGCGGAGCTCCGCAGACGTCAAATTACAAAGCAGCAGCTTCAGCAGCCACATCTGTCGGCCTGTAACCCGAGCGGATGGTGGCAGACATACCGAGCTCGTCCCCACAGCCCCCCCCCACCCCGGGGCCCGTCCTCAGTCACCTCCATATTCCTGGGAGCCGGAAGACTCTTCATAGCTACAAACCAGAAAAACAATCTTAATTATTTTATTATAACATTAATAAGTGCCAGTGCTGTGCTGACCTTGTATGCAGCAAGCTCCCAGTGTTAGAGCACAAGGTGGCTTCTATGTTTGCTTTCCCACGGTGATCATCGCAGAGTAAGCAGCAGTAGAAAATCGGCAAACTATAGCAGAAAGCAAGTTCTCAGATCCGGGGTCACACATACTCCTCAGATCCGGGGTCACACGTACGTCCTCAGACCCGGGGTCACATGTAAGTCCTCAGATCCGTGGTCACACATACTCCTCAGACCCGGGGTCACATGTAAGTCCTCAGATCCGGGGTCACACATACTCCTCAGACCCAGGGTCACATGTACGTCCTCAGATCCGGGGTCACACATACTCCTCAGACCCGGGGTCACACATACTCCTCAGACCCAGGGTCACATGTAAGTCCTCAGATCCGGGGTCACACATACTCCTCAGACCCAGGGTCACATGTACGTCCTCAGATCCGGGGTCACACATACTCCTCAGACCCGGGGTCATACATACTCCTCAGACCCGGGGTCACATGTAAGTCCTCAGATCCGGGGTCACACATGCTCCTCAGATCCGGGGTCACACATGCTCCTCAGATCCAGGGTCACATGTACGTCCTCAGATCCGGGGTCACACATACTCCTCAGACCCGGAGTCACACATACTCCTCAGATCCGGGGTCACACATACTCCTCAGATCCGTGGTTACACATACGTCCTCAGATCCGGGGTCACACATACTCCTCAGATCCGGGGTCACACATACGTCCTCAGATCCGGGGTCACACATATTCCTCAGATCCGGGGTCACACATACTCCTCAGATTCGGGGTCACACATACTCCTCAGATCCGGGGTCACAGATACTCCTCAGATCCGGGGTCACACGTACTCCTCAGATCTAGGGTCACACATACTCCTCAGATCCGGGGTCACACGTACTCCTCAGATCCAGGGTCACACATACTCCTCAGATCCGGGGTCACACATACTCCTCAGATCTAGGGTCACACATACTCCTCAGATCCGGGGTCACACGTACTCCTCAGATCCAGGGTCACACATACTCCTCAGATCCAGGGTCACACATACTCCTCAGACCCGGGGTCACACATACTCCTCAGATCCGGGGTCACACATACTCCTCAGACCCGGGGTCACATGTAAGTCCTCAGATCCGGGGTCACACATACTCCTCAGATCCGGGGTAACATGTACGTCCTCAGATCCGGGGTCACACATACTCCTCAGATCCGGGGTCACACATGCTCCTCAGATCCGCGGTCACACATGCTCCTCAGATCCGGGGTCACATGTACGTCCTCAGATCCGGGGTCACACATACTCCTCAGACCCGGAGTCACACATACTCCTCAGATCCGGGGTCACACATACTCCTCAGATCCGTGGTCACACATACGTCCTCAGATCCGGGGTCACACATACTCCTCAGATCCGGGGTCACACATACGTCCTCAGATCCGGGGTCACACATATTCCTCAGATCCGGGGTCACACATACTCCTCAGATTCGGGGTCACACATACTCCTCAGATCCGGGGTCACACATACTCCTCAGATCCGGGGTCACACATACTCCTCAGATCTAGGGTCACACATACTCCTCAGATCCGGGGTCACACGTACTCCTCAGATCCAGGGTCACACATACTCCTCAGACCCGGAGTCACACATACTCCTCAGATCCGGGGTCACACATACTCCTCAGATCCGTGGTTACACATACGTCCTCAGATCCGGGGTCACACATACTCCTCAGATCCGGGGTCACACATACGTCCTCAGATCCGGGGTCACACATATTCCTCAGATCCGGGGTCACACATACTCCTCAGATTCGGGGTCACACATACTCCTCAGATCCGGGGTCACACATACTCCTCAGATCCGGGGTCACACGTACTCCTCAGATCTAGGGTCACACATACTCCTCAGATCCGGGGTCACACGTACTCCTCAGATCCAGGGTCACACATACTCCTCAGATCCGGGGTCACACATACTCCTCAGATCTAGGGTCACACATACTCCTCAGATCCGGGGTCACACGTACTCCTCAGATCCAGGGTCACACATACTCCTCAGATCCAGGGTCACACATACTCCTCAGACCCGGGGTCACACATACTCCTCAGATCCGGGGTCACACATACTCCTCAGACCCGGGGTCACATGTAAGTCCTCAGATCCGGGGTCACACATACTCCTCAGATCCGGAGTCACACATACTCCTCAGATCCGTGGTTACACATACGTCCTCAGATCCGGGGTCACACATACTCCTCAGATCCGGGGTCACACATACGTCCTCAGATCCGGGGTCACACATATTCCTCAGATCCGGGGTCACACATACTCCTCAGATTCGGGGTCACACATACTCCTCAGATCCGGGGTCACAGATACTCCTCAGATCCGGGGTCACACGTACTCCTCAGATCTAGGGTCACACATACTCCTCAGATCCGGGGTCACACGTACTCCTCAGATCCAGGGTCACACATACTCCTCAGATCCGGGGTCACACATACTCCTCAGATCTAGGGTCACACATACTCCTCAGATCCGGGGTCACACGTACTCCTCAGATCCAGGGTCACACATACTCCTCAGATCCAGGGTCACACATACTCCTCAGACCCGGGGTCACACATACTCCTCAGATCCGGGGTCACACATACTCCTCAGACCCGGGGTCACATGTAAGTCCTCAGATCCGGGGTCACACATACTCCTCAGATCCGGGGTAACATGTACGTCCTCAGATCCGGGGTCACACATACTCCTCAGATCCGGGGTCACACATGCTCCTCAGATCCGCGGTCACACATGCTCCTCAGATCCGGGGTCACATGTACGTCCTCAGATCCGGGGTCACACATACTCCTCAGACCCGGAGTCACACATACTCCTCAGATCCGGGGTCACACATACTCCTCAGATCCGTGGTCACACATACGTCCTCAGATCCGGGGTCACACATACTCCTCAGATCCGGGGTCACACATACGTCCTCAGATCCGGGGTCACACATATTCCTCAGATCCGGGGTCACACATACTCCTCAGATTCGGGGTCACACATACTCCTCAGATCCGGGGTCACACATACTCCTCAGATCCGGGGTCACACATACTCCTCAGATCTAGGGTCACACATACTCCTCAGATCCGGGGTCACACGTACTCCTCAGATCCAGGGTCACACATACTCCTCAGACCCGGAGTCACACATACTCCTCAGATCCGGGGTCACACATACTCCTCAGATCCGTGGTTACACATACGTCCTCAGATCCGGGGTCACACATACTCCTCAGATCCGGGGTCACACATACGTCCTCAGATCCGGGGTCACACATATTCCTCAGATCCGGGGTCACACATACTCCTCAGATTCGGGGTCACACATACTCCTCAGATCCGGGGTCACACATACTCCTCAGATCCGGGGTCACACGTACTCCTCAGATCTAGGGTCACACATACTCCTCAGATCCGGGGTCACACGTACTCCTCAGATCCGGGGTCACACATATTCCTCAGATCCGGGGTCACACATACTCCTCAGATTCGGGGTCACACATACTCCTCAGATCCGGGGTCACACATACTCCTCAGATCCGGGGTCACACATACTCCTCAGATCTAGGGTCACACATACTCCTCAGATCCGGGGTCACACGTACTCCTCAGATCCAGGGTCACACATACTCCTCAGACCCGGAGTCACACATACTCCTCAGATCCGGGGTCACACATACTCCTCAGATCCGTGGTTACACATACATCCTCAGATCCGGGGTCACACATACTCCTCAGATCCGGGGTCACACATACGTCCTCAGATCCGGGGTCACACATATTCCTCAGATCCGGGGTCACACATACTCCTCAGATTCGGGGTCACACATACTCCTCAGATCCGGGGTCACACATACTCCTCAGATCCGGGGTCACACGTACTCCTCAGATCTAGGGTCACACATACTCCTCAGATCCGGGGTCACACGTACTCCTCAGATCCAGGGTCACACATACTCCTCAGATCCAGGGTCACACATACTCCTCAGACCCGGGGTCACACATACTCCTCAGATCCGGGGTCACACATACTCCTCAGACCCGGGGTCACATGTAAGTCCTCAGATCCGGGGTCACACATACTCCTCAGATCCGGGGTCACATGTACGTCCTCAGATCCGGGGTCACACATACTCCTCAGATCCGGGGTCACACATGCTCCTCAGATCCGCGGTCACACATGCTCCTCAGATCCGGGGTCACATGTACGTCCTCAGATCCGGGGTCACACATACTCCTCAGACCCGGAGTCACACATACTCCTCAGATCCGGGGTCACACATACTCCTCAGATCCGTGGTCACACATACGTCCTCAGATCCGGGGTCACACATACTCCTCAGATCCGGGGTCACACATACGTCCTCAGATCTGGGGTCACACATATTCCTCAGATCCGGGGTCACACATACTCCTCAGATTCGGGGTCACACATACTCCTCAGATCCGGGGTCACACATACTCCTCAGATCCGGGGTCACACATACTCCTCAGATCTAGGGTCACACATACTCCTCAGATCCGGGGTCACACGTACTCCTCAGATCCAGGGTCACACATACTCCTCAGATCCGGGGTCACACATACTCCTCAGATCCGGGGTCACACATACTCCTCAGATCTAGGGTCACACATACTCCTCAGATCCGGGGTCACACGTACTCCTCAGATCCAGGGTCACACATACTCCTCAGACCCGGGGTCACACATACTCCTCAGATCCGGGGTCACACGTACTCCTCAGATCCGGGGTCACACATACTCCTCAGATCCGCGGTCACACATACTCCTCAGACCCGGGGTCACATATACGTCCTCAGATCCGGGGTCACACATACTCCTCAGATCCGGGGTCACACATACTCCTCAGACCCAGGGTCACATGTACGTCCTCAGATCCGGGGTCACACATACTTCTCAGACCCGGGGTCACACGTACATCCTCAGATCCGGGGTCACACGTACTCCTCAGATCCGGGGTCACACTTATGTCCTCAGATCCGGGGTCACACATACTCCTCAGATCCGGGGTCACACGTACGTCCTCAGACCCGGGGTCACACGTACTCCTCAGATCCGGGGTCACACATACGTCCTCAGATCTGGGGTCACACATACGTCCTCAGATCTGGGGTCACACTTATGCCCTCAGACCCGGGGTCACACGTACTCCTCAGATCCGGGGTCACACGTACGTCCTCAGATCCGGGGTCACACGTACGTTCTCAGACCCGGGGTCACACGTATGTACTCAGATCCGTGGTCACAGGTTCGTCCTCAGATCCGGGGTCACACGTAAGTCCTCAGATCCGGGGTCACACGTATGTCCTCAGATCCGGGGTCACACGTACGTCCTCAGATCTGGGGTCACACGTACTCCTCAGATCCGGGGTCACACGTACTCCTCAGATCCGGGGTCACACATACTCCTCAGATCCGGGGTCACACATACTCCTCAGATCCGGGGTCACACATACTCCTCAGATCTAGGGTCACACATACTCCTCAGATCCGGGGTCACACATACTCCTCAGATCTAGGGTCACACATACTCCTCAGATCCGGGGTCACACGTACTCCTCAGATCCAGGGTCACACATACTCCTCAGATCCAGGGTCACACATACTCCTCAGACCCGGGGTCACACATACTCCTCAGATCCGGGGTCACACATACTCCTCAGACCCGGGGTCACATGTAAGTCCTCAGATCCGGGGTCACACATACTCCTCAGATCCGGGGTAACATGTACGTCCTCAGATCCGGGGTCACACATACTCCTCAGATCCGGGGTCACACATGCTCCTCAGATCCGCGGTCACACATGCTCCTCAGATCCGGGGTCACATGTACGTCCTCAGATCCGGGGTCACACATACTCCTCAGACCCGGAGTCACACATACTCCTCAGATCCGGGGTCACACATACTCCTCAGATCCGTGGTCACACATACGTCCTCAGATCCGGGGTCACACATACTCCTCAGATCCGGGGTCACACATACGTCCTCAGATCCGGGGTCACACATATTCCTCAGATCCGGGGTCACACATACTCCTCAGATTCGGGGTCACACATACTCCTCAGATCCGGGGTCACACATACTCCTCAGATCCGGGGTCACACATACTCCTCAGATCTAGGGTCACACATACTCCTCAGATCCGGGGTCACACGTACTCCTCAGATCCAGGGTCACACATACTCCTCAGACCCGGAGTCACACATACTCCTCAGATCCGGGGTCACACATACTCCTCAGATCCGTGGTTACACATACGTCCTCAGATCCGGGGTCACACATACTCCTCAGATCCGGGGTCACACATACGTCCTCAGATCCGGGGTCACACATATTCCTCAGATCCGGGGTCACACATACTCCTCAGATTCGGGGTCACACATACTCCTCAGATCCGGGGTCACACATACTCCTCAGATCCGGGGTCACACGTACTCCTCAGATCTAGGGTCACACATACTCCTCAGATCCGGGGTCACACGTACTCCTCAGATCCAGGGTCACACATACTCCTCAGATCCGGGGTCACACATACTCCTCAGATCTAGGGTCACACATACTCCTCAGATCCGGGGTCACACGTACTCCTCAGATCCAGGGTCACACATACTCCTCAGATCCAGGGTCACACATACTCCTCAGACCCGGGGTCACACATACTCCTCAGATCCGGGGTCACACATACTCCTCAGACCCGGGGTCACATGTAAGTCCTCAGATCCGGGGTCACACATACTCCTCAGATCCGGAGTCACACATACTCCTCAGATCCGTGGTTACACATACGTCCTCAGATCCGGGGTCACACATACTCCTCAGATCCGGGGTCACACATACGTCCTCAGATCCGGGGTCACACATATTCCTCAGATCCGGGGTCACACATACTCCTCAGATTCGGGGTCACACATACTCCTCAGATCCGGGGTCACAGATACTCCTCAGATCCGGGGTCACACGTACTCCTCAGATCTAGGGTCACACATACTCCTCAGATCCGGGGTCACACGTACTCCTCAGATCCAGGGTCACACATACTCCTCAGATCCGGGGTCACACATACTCCTCAGATCTAGGGTCACACATACTCCTCAGATCCGGGGTCACACGTACTCCTCAGATCCAGGGTCACACATACTCCTCAGATCCAGGGTCACACATACTCCTCAGACCCGGGGTCACACATACTCCTCAGATCCGGGGTCACACATACTCCTCAGACCCGGGGTCACATGTAAGTCCTCAGATCCGGGGTCACACATACTCCTCAGATCCGGGGTAACATGTACGTCCTCAGATCCGGGGTCACACCTACTCCTCAGATCCGGGGTCACACATGCTCCTCAGATCCGCGGTCACACATGCTCCTCAGATCCGGGGTCACATGTACGTCCTCAGATCCGGGGTCACACATACTCCTCAGACCCGGAGTCACACATACTCCTCAGATCCGGGGTCACACATACTCCTCAGATCCGTGGTCACACATACGTCCTCAGATCCGGGGTCACACATACTCCTCAGATCCGGGGTCACACATACGTCCTCAGATCCGGGGTCACACATATTCCTCAGATCCGGGGTCACACATACTCCTCAGATTCGGGGTCACACATACTCCTCAGATCCGGGGTCACACATACTCCTCAGATCCGGGGTCACACATACTCCTCAGATCTAGGGTCACACATACTCCTCAGATCCGGGGTCACACGTACTCCTCAGATCCAGGGTCACACATACTCCTCAGACCCGGAGTCACACATACTCCTCAGATCCGGGGTCACACATACTCCTCAGATCCGTGGTTACACATACGTCCTCAGATCCGGGGTCACACATACTCCTCAGATCCGGGGTCACACATACGTCCTCAGATCCGGGGTCACACATATTCCTCAGATCCGGGGTCACACATACTCCTCAGATTCGGGGTCACACATACTCCTCAGATCCGGGGTCACACATACTCCTCAGATCCGGGGTCACACGTACTCCTCAGATCTAGGGTCACACATACTCCTCAGATCCGGGGTCACACGTACTCCTCAGATCCGGGGTCACACATATTCCTCAGATCCGGGGTCACACATACTCCTCAGATTCGGGGTCACACATACTCCTCAGATCCGGGGTCACACATACTCCTCAGATCCGGGGTCACACATACTCCTCAGATCTAGGGTCACACATACTCCTCAGATCCGGGGTCACACGTACTCCTCAGATCCAGGGTCACACATACTCCTCAGACCCGGAGTCACACATACTCCTCAGATCCGGGGTCACACATACTCCTCAGATCCGTGGTTACACATACATCCTCAGATCCGGGGTCACACATACTCCTCAGATCCGGGGTCACACATACGTCCTCAGATCCGGGGTCACACATATTCCTCAGATCCGGGGTCACACATACTCCTCAGATTCGGGGTCACACATACTCCTCAGATCCGGGGTCACACATACTCCTCAGATCCGGGGTCACACGTACTCCTCAGATCTAGGGTCACACATACTCCTCAGATCCGGGGTCACACGTACTCCTCAGATCCAGGGTCACACATACTCCTCAGATCCAGGGTCACACATACTCCTCAGACCCGGGGTCACACATACTCCTCAGATCCGGGGTCACACATACTCCTCAGACCCGGGGTCACATGTAAGTCCTCAGATCCGGGGTCACACATACTCCTCAGATCCGGGGTCACATGTACGTCCTCAGATCCGGGGTCACACATACTCCTCAGATCCGGGGTCACACATGCTCCTCAGATCCGCGGTCACACATGCTCCTCAGATCCGGGGTCACATGTACGTCCTCAGATCCGGGGTCACACATACTCCTCAGACCCGGAGTCACACATACTCCTCAGATCCGGGGTCACACATACTCCTCAGATCCGTGGTCACACATACGTCCTCAGATCCGGGGTCACACATACTCCTCAGATCCGGGGTCACACATACGTCCTCAGATCCGGGGTCACACATATTCCTCAGATCCGGGGTCACACATACTCCTCAGATTCGGGGTCACACATACTCCTCAGATCCGGGGTCACACATACTCCTCAGATCCGGGGTCACACATACTCCTCAGATCTAGGGTCACACATACTCCTCAGATCCGGGGTCACACGTACTCCTCAGATCCAGGGTCACACATACTCCTCAGATCCGGGGTCACACATACTCCTCAGATCCGGGGTCACACATACTCCTCAGATCTAGGGTCACACATACTCCTCAGATCCGGGGTCACACGTACTCCTCAGATCCAGGGTCACACATACTCCTCAGACCCGGGGTCACACATACTCCTCAGATCCGGGGTCACACGTACTCCTCAGATCCGGGGTCACACATACTCCTCAGATCCGCGGTCACACATACTCCTCAGACCCGGGGTCACATATACGTCCTCAGATCCGGGGTCACACATACTCCTCAGATCCGGGGTCACACATACTCCTCAGACCCAGGGTCACATGTACGTCCTCAGATCCGGGGTCACACATACTTCTCAGACCCGGGGTCACACGTACATCCTCAGATCCGGGGTCACACGTACTCCTCAGATCCGGGGTCACACTTATGTCCTCAGATCCGGGGTCACACATACTCCTCAGATCCGGGGTCACACGTACGTCCTCAGACCCGGGGTCACACGTACTCCTCAGATCCGGGGTCACACATACGTCCTCAGATCTGGGGTCACACATACGTCCTCAGATCTGGGGTCACACTTATGCCCTCAGACCCGGGGTCACACGTACTCCTCAGATCCGGGGTCACACGTACGTCCTCAGATCCGGGGTCACACGTACGTTCTCAGACCCGGGGTCACACGTATGTACTCAGATCCGTGGTCACAGGTTCGTCCTCAGATCCGGGGTCACACGTAAGTCCTCAGATCCGGGGTCACACGTATGTCCTCAGATCCGGGGTCACACGTACGTCCTCAGATCTGGGGTCACACGTACTCCTCAGATCCGGGGTCACACGTACTCCTCAGATCCGGGGTCACACATACTCCTCAGATCCGGGGTCACACATACTCTTCAGATCCGGGGTCACACGTACTCCTCAGATCCGGGGTCACACGTACGTCCTCAGATCCGGGGTCACACATACTGTACGTCCTCAGATCTGGGGTCACACATACGTCCTCAGATCTGGGGTCACACTTGTGCCCTCAGACCCGGGGTCACATGTACGTCCTCAGATCCAGGGTCACACATACTGTACGTCCTTTAGATCCGTGGTCACAGGTTCGTCCTCAGATCCGGGGTCACACGTACGTCCTCAGATCTGGGGTCACACATACTCCTCAGATCCGGGGTCACACGTACTCCTCAGATCCGGGGTCACACATACTCCTCAGATCCGGGGTCACACGTACTCCTCAGATCCGTGGTCACACGTACGTCCTCAGATCCGGGGTCACACGTGCGTCCTCAGATCCGGGGTCACACATACTCCTCAGATCCGGGGTCACACATACGTCCTCAGATCCGGGGTCACACTTATGCCCTCAGACCCGGGGTCACACGTACTCCTCAGATCCGGGGTCACACGTACGTCCTCAGATCCGGGGTCACACATACATCCTCAGATCTGGGGTCACACATACGCCCTCAGACCCGGGGTCACACGTACTCCTCAGATCCGGGGTCACATGTACGTCCTCGGATCCGGGGTCACACGTACGTTCTCAGACCCGGGGTCACGCGTATGTCCTCAGATCCGTGGTCACAGGTTCGTCCTCAGATCTGGGGTCACACGTACGTCCTCAGATCCGGGGTCACACGTACGTCATCAGATCCGGGGTCACACGTACGTCCTCAGATCCGGGGTCACACGTACGTCCTCAGATCTGGGGTCACACATACTCCTCAGATCCGGGGTCACATGTACTCCTCAGATCCGGGGTCACACATACTCCTCAGATCCGGGGTCACACGTACTCCTCAGACCTGGGGTCACACGTACGTCCTCAGATCCGGGGTCACACGTGCGTCCTCAGATCCGGGGTCAGACATACTCCTCAGATCCGGGGTCACACATACGTCCTCAGATCTGGGGTCACACATACGTCCTCAGATCCGGGGTCACACTTATGCCCTCAGACCCGGGGTCACACGTACTCCTCAGATCCGGGGTCACACGTACGTCCTCAGATCCGGGGTCACACGTACGTTCTCAGACCCGGGGTCACACGTATGTCCTCAGATCCGTGGTCACAGGTTCGTCCTCAGATCCAGGGTCACACGTACGTCCTCAGATCCGGGGTCACACGTACGTCCTCAGATCCGGGGTCACACGTACGTCCTCAGATCTGGGGTCACACGTACTCCTCAGATCCGGGGTCACACGTACTTCTCAGATCCGGGGTCACACATACTCCTCAGATCCGGGGTCACACGTACTCCTCAGATCCGGGGTCACACGTACTCCTCAGATCCGGGGTCACACGTACGTCCTCAGATCCGGGGTCACACATACTGTACGTCCTCAGATCTGGGGTCACACATACGTCCTCAGATCCGGGGTCACACTTATGCCCTCAGACCCGGGGTCACACGTACGTCCTCAGATCCGGGGTCACACATACTGTACGTCCTCAGATCCGTGGTCACAGGTTCGTCCTCAGATCCGGGGTCACACGTACGTCCTCAGATCTGGGGTCACACATACTCCTCAGATCCGGGGTCACACGTACTCCTCAGATCCGGGGTCACACATACTCCTCAGATCCGGGGTCACACGTACTCATCAGATCCGGGGTCACACGTGCGTCCTCAGATCCGGGGTCACACATACTCCTCAGATCCGGGGTCACACATACGTCCTCAGATCTGGGGTCACACATACGTCCTCAGATCCGGGGTCACACTTATGCCCTCAGACCCAGGGTCACACGTACTCCTCAGATCCGGGGTCACACGTACGTCCTCAGATCCGGGGTCACACGTACGTTCTCAGACCCGGGGTCACACGTATGTCCTCAGATCCGTGGTCACAGGTTCGTCCTCAGATCCGGGGTCACACGTACATCCTCAGATCCGGGGTCACACGTACGTCCTCAGATCCGGGGTCACACGTACGTCCTCAGATCTGGGGTCACACGTACTCCTCAGATCCGGGGTCACACGTACTCCTCAGATCCGGGGTCACACATACTCCTCAGATCCGGGGTCACACGTACTCCTCAGATCCGGGGTCACACGTACTCCTCAGATCCGGGGTCACACGTACGTCCTCAGATCCGGGGTCACACATACTGTACGTCCTCAGATCTGGGGTCACACATACGTCCTCAGATCCGGGGTCACACTTATGCCCTCAGACCCGAGGTCACACGTACGTCCTCAGATCCGGGGTCACACATACTGTACGTCCTCAGATCCGTGGTCACAGGTTCGTCCTCAGACCTGGGGTCACACGTACGTCCTCAGATCCGGGGTCACACGTACGTCCTCAGATCCGGGGTCACACGTACGTCCTCAGATCCGGGGTCGCACATACTCCTCCGATCCGGGGTCACACGTACGTCCTCAGATCCGGGGTCACACGTACGTCATCAAATCCGGGGTCACACGTACGTCCTCAGATCCAGGGTCACACGTACATCCTCAGATCCGGGGTCACACGTACGTCCTCAGATCCAGGGTCACACGTACGTCCTCAGATCCGGGGTCACACGTACATCCTCAGATCCAGAGTCACACGTACGTCCTCAGATCCGGGGTCACACGTACGTCCTCAGATCCGCTCTTCCTCGGGGTAATCTGCGCCCTCTGGCAGGCTCCGGGGAATCCTCCAGCTGTGGAAGTTTTTCTGGCTCCTGTTTTCATGTTATTTGTATTGGGAGGTAATCCTATGGGGATGGCGGCGGGGCGTGGGCGGTAATTACGGCTTGTAACAGACAATAACAGGCAGAGAAGAAAGCTGAGAATTGGATTAGGTGATTATTGGGTAATAGGAAGTGCTAATATTCTCCTAACAAGTGTCCCCTTGTAGATGTGGCTGGGAGCCGTCCGCTGTGACCGCGCCCCGCCCTCTAATCCGCCGGTCCCCCGCAGGGACGCAGCCCCCGGCGCTTTGTGCTGCTCACATTTCATGTCAGACAATTTCACACCAGTTAACCCTCTAATTCCTCATTAACCCCGACACATTCCGCCCTCTCCCCCCACCCGCCGTCCGCGGAACGTCATACAGGACCGGGCTGGCGATCTGCACCGCGGCGGGACGCAAATTCTACAACCTTTACATTTTACATTCAACCCAACGCTGCCATTGGCCGATCCTCCGCTAGCAGTTCACTTATCTGTGTTCGTCTTTATAGCTGAATTCCGCTATAATCAATCCATTCATCTTCCCTGAATCTCGCTGTGCGAACATTCGCATATAAGCACCAAATATTGTCATTTACCAATCAGAACAACACAGAGCAATGACTTCTCTATAACAATGAGCTTTATATATTCCTCCAGATCTGTAATCCAGTGTGAGACTTCCTGTAATAAAGACCGCTCACTACTGCCCTCACTCCTCGTGCAGGGGGACTAGTCATGTCTCCGCCCCCTCCTGTAGTTTTATGTAGTGGGTGGAGCCTGCCAAGCCCCTCCCACAGCTCTGCTCTCTCTCTCCTTGTGCATGGTGACTGGTCTTGTCTCCGCCCCCTCCTGTAGTTTTATGAAGTGGGTGGAGCCTGTTGGGCCCCTCCGACAGCTTTGCCCTTTCTCCTTGTACAGGGGGGCTGGTCTTGTCTCTGCCCCTTCTGTAGTTTTCTGTAGTGGGTGGAGCCTAGGGTGACCACATGTCCCGGATTGCCCGGGACAGTCCCGCATTTCGCAGGTCTGTCCCGGGCACATTCATTCCAGGACAATACAGTGTCCCGGAATGAAACTGACACAGCCACCCCCCGGGCCAATCTGATGCCCCCAAAAAAGGCCGCCACATCACAGCTTTACTCACTGACAGTACTTGTCCTGGCCGGGAATGCCTGGAGGAGCACAATCCCCACCCCCAGCTTGTGATTGGAGAAATCATAAATCCCGCCTCTTGTGTCCAATCACTGTGCTGTGATTGGTTACAGCACAAGCTGATTTTGGGGAAGGGAGGGTGTCCCTGAATGGTAGTTTGGAAATGTGGTCACCCTAGTGGAGCCTCCTGGGCCCCTCCCACAGCTCTGCTCTCTTTCCTTTTGCAGGGTGACTGGTCTTGTCTCCACCCCCTCCTGTAGTTTTATGAAGTGGGTGGAGCCTGCTGGGCCCCTCTGACAGCCAGGAGAGGGCTGGCAACCTTAGGCCTGGGGGGCAAGTCCAGTCAAGTGGCCCATTAAACCAACCAATTAAAGCAACTAGTGAAGGACTACAAGTCCTACAAGTCCCAGCATGAATCCCTGAGATCTAAGGATACTGATGTGCACTCTCTAGGCCGGCGCCACCCCTGGCTGTGACAGCGGAGCCGCTGCTGTGGTGGCCTTTTCTGGGGAGAATCGGATCAGCCCAGGGGGGAAATTGCCCCCCTGCCCCCCCCCTGGCCCAGTACACCCCTGCTGACAGCTTTGCCCTCTCTCCTTGTGCAGGGGGACTGGTCTGGTCTCCACCCCCTCCTGTAGTTTTCCTGTAGTGGGTGGAGCCTGCTGGGCCCCTCCCACAACTCTGCTCTCTCTCCTTGTGCAGGGTGACTGGTCTTGTCTCCGCCCCCTCCTGTAGTTTTCCTTTAGTGGGTGGAGCCTGCCGGGCCCCTCCCACAACTCTGCTCTCTCTCCTTGTGCAGGGTGACTGGTCTGGTCTCCGCCCCCGTCCTGTAGTTTTCTGTAGCGGGTGGAGCCTGCCGGGCCCCTCCCACAGCTCTGCCCTCTCTCCTTTTGCAGGGTGACTGGTCTTGTCTCCGCCCCCTCCTGTAGTTTTCTGTAGTAGGTGGAGCCTGCTGGGCCCCTCCCACAGCTCTGCTCTCTGCACAGGCTGTGCACAGCACAGTGATGATGTTGCTGCTACATTTACAAGGTAATATCTAGGTTTTGAAATTACATTTGGCGCACACAGAGTGGATGTATAATAAATATGTACAGCGCTGGGTAAATTGACGGCGCTATATATATATATATTGAGCTCGGAGGTCACAAGCGCATGCGTAAGTCTGACATACAGAGCACACTTGCTTATATAATGGGGATTCTTAGTTTGCATATATTGTAATAAAGTAGGGATTGGCCACAGAGGGATCACTTTCACGCAGTTGGCCGGCTGGAACATGTATTGCAACCTATGAAAACGAAGAATTCCCCTTTTATAGGAAAAGGTTAACAGGTGGCCACACCCCCTCATTTTCTCATGTGTTGTCTATAGGAAGATATTTGGACCCAAACACTCATAGAGACTGAGGATTTCACTTCACTTTGGAAAGATGTCCTCTCACTTCCTGTTGTGTCACCAGAACAGGAAGTGAAGTGAAGTCTCCCTGACGGGGACACAGACAGAAAAAAAAAGAGTTTTGCCTTCCTACAGGTCATCCAGTTGGGAGGGGGGAGGGGCACCAAGTCCCGGCTTGTGTCCTTCCACCATACACACCGCCATGGATGAGGCTCTCTAACACTCTGATTGGCCGGGGACTGCTGATTGGTTGGCGTGTTCCCTGGCTGTGCTCTCACCTTCACACACAGGACAATCTTATCTGGAGGTGTCAGTACATAGGAAGGGGTGTGAAGGTCACAGGAAGGTGTTGGGATCAGATGTCTCTCAGCACACAGATAGGAAATATTATTATTGGAAAGTTTATCTGGAAGTCCTTATCACCGGGGCCTTTACCAAGTTCCCTCCCCCCGCTCTTCTACATACAGCGGCTGGGCAGTCCTGGCAGGGACCCCATCTCCTGCTGGGACTTGTAGTTCTCTGTAGGCCGGCTCTGAGTTCACTTGTCCAGTCTGACCCATTCCATAGTATGGGCAACCCTAATCAGAGCACAGGAGACTGCTAGAGACTGCAGTCACGTTACAGAGGAATGTGCTACAAGAGACTGCTAGAGACTGCAGGCAAGTTACAGAGGAATACTGCTGTGCTGCTAGAGACTGCAGGCAAATTACATAGGAATGTGCTACAATAGACTGCTAGAGACTGCAGACAAGTTACAGAGGAATACTGCTGTGCTTCAAGAGACTGCTAGAGACTGCAGGCAAGTTACAGAGGAATACTGCTGTGCTGCTAGAGACTGCAGGCAAGTTACAGAGGAATGTGCTACAAGAGACTGCTAGAGACTGCAGACAAGTTACAGAGGAATACTGCTGCGCTGCTAGAGACTGCAGGCAAGTTACAGAGGAATGTGCTACAAGAGACTGCTAGAGACTGTAGACACGTTAGAGAGGAATACTGCTGCGCTACAAGAGACTGCAGACAAGTTACAGAGGAATACTTCTGTGCTACAAGAGACTGCTAGAGACTGCTGCCCACTTACAGCTGAAGGCCGCTGCCAGGTTCCAGTCTTGAGACTCCTGCCAAGTTGCAGGATAGCGCTATAGACTGCTGCAAGGTCACAGGAGACAGCTAGAGACTGCCAAATTATAAGACAGCACTATAGAATGCTGCAAAGTCAGAGGAGACGGCTAGAGGAAAGTTACAGAATACTGCTGTGCTACAAGAGACTGCGAGAGACTTCTGCCCACTTACAGTAGACTGCTAAATATTGCTGCCAAGTTTAAGTAGACCCCCAGGGAACTGCTGCCAAGTTACAGAAGACTGCTAAAGACTGCTGGCAAGGGATAGGACAATGCTAGAGACTACTATATAGTGACAGGAGACAGCTAGAGACTGCAGGCAGGTTACAGAAGAATACAAGAGACTGCTACAAGAGACTGCAATAGACTGGTGCAAAGTCACAGGAGACAAGTAGAGACTGTCAGTTTACAGGACAGCACTAGAGACTGCTGCCAAGTCACTGGAGACTGCTAGAAGTAAGTTATAGGAGAATACTGCTGTGTTACAAGAGAACGCGAGAGACTGCTAAAGATTGCTGCCAAGTTACAGGAGACAGCTAGAGACTGCAGATAAGTTACTGGACAGTATTAGAAACTATTGCAAAGTAACAGGAGACTGCTAGAGACTGCTGCCAAGTACAGGACAGGACAGGAGACTGTTACCAAGTTCTGAAGACTACTAGAGACTGCTGTCAAGTCACAGGACAATACCAGAGACTCCTGCAATGTGACAGGAGACGGCTAGAGACTGCAGTAAATTAAAGAAGAATACTGCTGTGCTACAAGACACTGCGAGAGACTTCTGCCCACTTAAAGCAGACTGCTGAAGATTGCTGCCAGGATACAGGAGAATAATAGAGACTGCTGAAGAGTCAAGGAGACTTCAGGAAACTTCTGCCAAGTTACAGTAGAGTGCTAGAGACTGCAGACAAGATACAGTGGAGTGCTAGGGACTGCAGACAGGATACAGTAGAGTGCTAGAGACTGCAGACAAGTTACAGTAGAGTGCTAGAGACTGAAGACAAGATAAAGTAGAGTGCTAGAGACTGCAGACAAGTTACAGTACAGTGCTAGAGACTGCAGACAAGTTACAGTAGAGTGCTAGAGACTGCAGACAAGATACAGTAGAGTGCTAGAGACTGCAGACAAGTTACCGTAGAGTGCTAGAGACTGCAGACAAGATACAACAGAGTGCTAGAGACTGCAGACAAAATACAGTAGGGTACTAGAGACTGCAGACAAGTTACAGTAGAGTGCTAGAGACTGCAGACAAGTTACAGTAGAGTGCTAGAGACTGCAGACAAGTTACAGTAGAGTGCTAGAGACTGCAGACAAGTTACAGTAGAGTTCTAGAGACTGCAGACAAGATACAGTAGAGTGCTAGAGACTGCAGACAAGGTACGACAGAGTGCTAGAGGCTGCAGACAAGTTACAGTAGAGTGCTAGAGGCTGCAGACAAGATACAGTAGAGACTACTGGCAGATGAAGTGTTACAGCCGGATGGAATGTGTCATTTATTTGATTTGATGTCATAACCATCGAAGGGGCGTTCCCAACCTGTAACCCATCAGTCATCATTCCCATCCCCCCCATTGATTCCTGGCTGAGAGGTGACACCGGCGGAGGAAGTGTGCTGTGTAGGGGGAGGGGACACCATGAATAGGTGGGAGGAGGAGGATGCTGTGAACCTTTTCACATTGTAATCACATCGTTACATTATAATGAATGGAGTGATACATTGTGATGAAGAAACTAAATTGTGACGTATAATCAGCCCCGCCCCCCGTCATGTTCATCCTCGTCTTCTCCAATGTCAGAGGTCAGGTCCGGGGAGGCAGCAGAGTCCCCCTGGGGGTAACCGATATAACCCGGGGGGGGCGAGATCCTTGGTGACCCTTGAGGGGCAGCTCAGTCCCCAGGATAAGATATTCTGTATTGGTAGAATGTTTTCAGACACAACTTCTTTATTCCCCCTTTGATTGGCCCATAGGATAATGATTGCCACACCCCCTCCGCAGCACGTCCAAACTGCTGCATGCAACACATAAATGTGCCGGCGCTGGTGAAATGCATTCCTGTGGAACTATAACTCCCAGAATTCCCACCTCTGGGGCCCCAAAAACCTGACTGGGCCCTGGAGATCCCCCCCCCCATATGGTGGACCGTTATTTAATAATAATCATAACTGAAACCAGAAAAAAAAAATATTGTGTCCCCATCAAGGAGATTTCCCTTCACTTCCTGTCCTGGTGACACAACAGGAAGTGAGGGGAACCCCTCTCCCTCTATACAGTGATTTGGATGTCAGAGATATTGTCCTGGCATTGCTAGCAGAGTTTGAAGGGCCCCCGGGGCCCTGAGATCATCACTCTGGCATACGTGGCACTTGCTCCTGGCTGGCGCGGTGTGGGTGGGGGATGTAGAATTCTGAGTCTCCTTATCAGGTAGATAATGGCGGTGGATTTGTCAGGTCAGGGTGGAACGTGTCTGTGATATTCAGGGTCACCTGACTTCATCGTCTTATGTGAAGGTTCAGTGATGGAGAGCGGAAGAAGACGAGCGTTTCCCCCCCCCACTCAGAACTGATAGTTACCGACTCACACAGCTTTCCTTGTCTCTCAGTTCTGCCTGGGAGTCTCCCTCCTCCTGCTGCAATGAGTCTCTATGAAGATAGAACAAAAAAGAAATGGGCTATGTGACTTTAAATGAGGCATGGATCGGCGTATAGGTATGTATAGGATATCAAAAGAGTGTATCTGTCACAGTCCCGTCAGGGAAGTCTCTGTGGCCATGAAGAATTGCTAAATAATCCGTCCAGAAATGATAAACTCAAAGAGTCAATTGGAGAATTCATAACGTAATAATGTATCATAATATATAATACACAGATCATGCAGGCAAAGGCATAATACATATAATAGTGGTCACATTGGCATATTTGATGATTCAATATCGACATGATTAATGTCCAAACAGGTAGAATTCTCCCTGGCTGATGTCCCACGCCATCCGCTCCCTGGTTCTCCCCATGGTTGGGGAGTCTTTGGAGTGTGGGGGACTCATTCCCGCCTCAACCCCGGGGGAGACAGTTCATCCAGGACCACCATCCCATTCCATTTTTTGGAACGCTTGGGTTACCTGTTTGGGCTTCGCCATGGGTAATGTATCAAACCATCTGACTTAGCTGTTTTGTAACCATGACTTAACCATTGAGACTCCATTGACCTACCTATTTCTTTATTTCTCTATCCCCCCCACCCTTTTTTAGCTACAATATACGCACCCCACTCCTGATGACTGGCTTTAAACGCCAAGAAACGCGTTGAGTTCATGCTCAGGGATGCCAAGCCAAATTTGCCCAATTATGTTATTTCTTCTTACTGCATTCCTTATTTTAATTCAATTGAATAATCATGTCTATTGTATCTGTATGCCCATCTATTGTGATTGCTTTCATTAATCATGTCCTAGATATTGAATCATCAAATATGCCAATGTGACCACTATTATATGTATTATGCCTTTGCCTGCATGATCTGTGTATTATATATTATGATACATTATTACACTATGAATTCTCCAATTGACTCTTTGAGTTTTATTATCATTTCTGGACGGATTATTTAGCAATTCTTCATGGCCACAGAGACTTTCCTGACGGGACTGTGACAGATACACTCATCTTTTGATATCCTATACATACCTATACGCCGATCCATGCCTCATTTAAAGTCCCATAGCCCATTTCTTTTTTGTTCTACTATATCAGGGATGGAGGCATGTTTTAAGGCATATGTGGTTTCCAACAGGTCACTTTCTCTTTCAAAAATCTCTATGAAGATACTTTCCAGAATTGTATGAATCATTTTTGCCTCCTGAATATGTCGTCCTGTAAATCTCTCCCCCCTGATCCCGTGATAACACGCGGATGTCGTCTCTCTGTCCATCTAGTCCTATCAGCACGTTCACCCTCAGCACATGTGCATGATGTAGAACCTGATTAGCTCTGAGGTCTGGCCCTCCCACCTCCAGCCTGCTGTGCAGGGTACCACAGGAGGACAATAGGGATGAGCCGAACACCCCCGGGTTCGGTTCGCACCAGAACCCGCGAACGGACCGAAAGTTCGCACGAACATTAGAACCCTATTAAATACAATGGATGCGAACGTTCGAATTCTAAAGTGCTAATTATAACGACTATTATGCATGTTATTGTCCTAAAAAGGGTTTGGGAACCCGGGTTCTGCACCAGGGGACATGTATCAATGCAAAAAGAAGTTTTAAAAACAGCCGTTTTTCGGGAGCAGTCATTTTAACCACTTCCCGCCCAGTCAATAGTGAATTGACGTCCGGGAAGTGGTTGCAATATCGATACTGGACGTCATATGACGTCCTGCAGGATAATGCCTTGCGCGCGCCCGCGGGGGCGTGCAGCGCGGTGATCGGGGACGGCATGTGTCCCTCGGACACAGCGCTTCCCCGATCACGGTAAACAGCCAATTTCATTGGCTGTTTACCATGTGATCGGCTGTGTCAAAGTCACAGCCGATCACCTGTCAAAACAAACTCGGCGGCGCGCTCCGTGCGCGCCGCCACAGGCTTGCAGAGCGGGGATCGGGGAAGGCGAGTGTCCCTTGGACACAGCGCGTCCCCGATCAGAGTAAACAGCCAATGAATTGGCTGTTTACCACGTGACCGGCTGTGTCCAATCACAGCCGGTCACAAATGTAAACAAACTCCACAGGAGTTACTACCTGATCCCTGCTCTCTCCTCACACACCGATCTGTGAGGAGAGAGAAGAGATCAGTAAGTTAGCTCAGTGTAGTTTGTCTACATAAGTTTACAGTGCACAACACGCCCCCCCCCCCATAAAGAGGACCTGTCACACAGCCCAGCACATCAATCAGCCCAGCCAATCAGCCCATCTGTCAATCAGCCCATCTGTCAATCAGCCCATCTGTCAATCAATCAGCCCATCTGTCAATCAATCAGCCCATCTGTCAATCAATCACCCCACCTGTCAATCAATCACCCCATCTGTCAATCAATCAACCCATCTGTCAATCAATCAATCAGCCCATCTGTCAATCAATCAGCCCATCTGTCAATCATCTGTCACAGGCCCACCTCCATCGGTACCGCCATTGGCACCGCCACACAGGCTACCAGTACCGCCATCGGTACCAGTACCACCACCAGTACCGCCACCAGGCCCAGCATCTATACTGCCACACAGGCCCGCTACCAGTATCACCACTAGTGCCGCCATCGGTACCACCACCAGTACCACCACCCGTACCACCGTCGGTAGTGCCACCACCACCTGTACCACCACCTGTACCGCCATCGGTACCATCACCACCCGTACCGCCATTGGTACCACCACCACCTGTACCGCCATCGGTACCACCACCACCTGTACCGCCATCGGTACCACCACCACCCATACCGCCATCGCTACCACCACCACCCGTACCGCCACCTGTACCGCCATCGGTACCGCCGCCACCACCACCACCCGTACCGCCATCGGTACCACCACCACCTGTACCGCCATTGGTACCACCACCACCCATACCGCCATCGGTACCACCACACAGGCCCACCACTAATACCTCCATCGGTACTACCACACAGACCGCCACCACTACCACCAGCAGTACCATTACACAGGCCCACCAATAAGCACTGCCATAATGTCCCAAAGGGTTTACACACCTGAGGAGGCATATGCCATTCTTGCCATGTCGGATGATGAGAGCAGCGGGGAGCTCCCATTATCCGATTCTGGTTCGGAATACGAGCCAGTGGAGGATAGTGGCTCAGAGTCCGAGTCCCCGGAGGAAACCGTCCCTCCCAAAAGAATGCGATCGGCACCAAGATCAGCACCAAGATCAGCACCAAGATCAGGAGAACTGCCCACCACCAGCAGCGCCATACCCCAGGAAGAGGAGCCCAGTACAAGCAATGGAAATGCACGCCCAACCCGAAGAATCCAGCCCCAATCCTACCTTCCCGATGCCCTGGCAAACCCCTTATGGTTGCCTGCCAATTCAGGATCCGCTATCATCCCCCCTTTCACCGCACAGCCAGGTGTGCAGCCCGACACTACAAATTTTTCTAAATTTGATTATTTTTGTTTATTTTTCCCACAAGATTTGCTGCAGAATATAGTGTATCAAACGAATCTGTATGCATCCCAATTTATTGCTGCCAACCCCGATTCTTCCTACGCCCGCATGTTCCAGTGGCGGCGTCTAACATTGGAGGAATTTAAATTATTTTTGGGCCTTATGTTCAATATGGGGCTTACAAAAAAGAACGAAGTCCATTCATATTGGTCCAAACGCCCCATCCAACACATGCCCATATATTCCGCTGTCATGTCCAGGAAAAGATACGACATGATTATGCGCTTTCTCCACTTCAATGACAATTCACAGTGCCCTCCCCGAGATCATCCCAACTACGACAAATTGTACAAGATACGCCCCCTAATCAATGCCTTTTCCCAGCGATTTGAAGAAGTTTTCATCCCAGACCAAAAAATTTGTGTGGACGAGTCCCTCGTACATTTCACCGGCCGACTGCAGTTCAAGCAGTACATACCAAGCAAGAGAGCCAGGTATGGGTTAAAATTAAATAAATTATGTGATCGAGCCACTGGATACGTCTGCAAATTCAGGATCTACGAAGGCAAAGACTCCCAGCTCCAGCCCCGTGATTGCCCCACATATATTGGAACCAGTGGGAAAATTGTCTGGGAGTTGGCATACCCGCTGTTCGGAAAAGGTTACCATTTATATGTTGATAATTATTATACCAGCCTGCCCCTTTTTCGCCACCTTTACAGTAAACAAACCCCGGCCTGCGGTACCTTAAAAAAAAACCGGAAGGGATTCCCACAAAATTTATTGACAAAAAAATTGCGACCTGGAGAATCGGCATCCATGAGGAACGAGGAGGTGTTGGCCATGAAGTGGAGGGACAAGAAAGATGTCCACATCCTCTCAACGATCCACAATGACACCATGGTGGAGATCCCAAGAAGACGCGGCTCCATTGTAAAGCCTGAATGTGTCCACGACTACAATTTGTACATGGGGGGGGGGGGGTGGATTTAAACGACCAGATGCTACAGCCCTACTTATCAACCAGAAAGTCCCATTATTGGCACAAAAAAGTTGCGTTTCACCTGTTTCACATGGCCCTTTTTAATTCGTTTGTCTGCTACCAAAAAAGCAACTCAAAATCACCGACTCCACTACCTCCAATATATCGAAGATATCATCGATGCCCTCATTTACCAACAAGATCCCGCCCCAGGAAGCATTCGCTCTGATAGTGTGAGCCGGCTTCACGAGCGACACTATCCCTTTAGCATCCCCCCCACAGAATCTGGAAGAAGACGCCAAAAGAAATGCCGTGTATGCAGCAGAGGAGGAGTAAGAAGAGACACCAGCTATTATTGTCCCGATTGTCCCTCCCAACCTGGCCTGTGCATCGGAAATTGCTTCAAAAATTATCATACATCCATTAGTTCCCCTTATTATTAACAGACTGCCATTTCCCTATTTGCCTGCTACCATGTTACTAACTACCTTCCATGTTAATTAACTGACCCTGGCCTGTTTACCGACGATGTCTTTGCTTGCCAATTTAAAGGAGTTGTAAAGGTACATTTTTTATTTTCTAAATAGGTTCCTTTAAGCTAGTGCATTGTTGCTTCACTTACCTTTTCCTTTGATTTACCTTCTAAAGGTTTGTTTTCTTTGTCTGAATTTCTCACTTCCTGTTTCTCCTCACTGAACTCCACACCATCATCCGAGCGGTGTGGAGTCATCCAGAACAGCTTACTGACCAGCTTACTGAGGATAAACAGGAAGTGAGAAATTCAGACAAAGAAAACAAAGAAAGAAAACATTTAGAAGGGAAATCTAAGGAAAAGGTAAGTGAACCAACAATGCACTAGCTTAAAGGAACCTATTTAGAAAATAAAAAACGAACCTTTACAACTCCTTTAAACCACGTTTCTGACCTCCACGTGCACCAACCTCAGCCTGTTTACCGACGATGCCTCTGCCTGCCGATTTAAACCACGTTTCTGACTTCCACGTGTACCGACCTTGGCCTGTTAATCGACCATGTTTTTGCCTGCCACTTGGACTGATCTTTTGGCCATCTACTTTTAGTACACAGGGGTCTCACATATGTGAGGGGCTTCAGAATAGCGTTCTGAGTAGAGAAAACCAGTTTTTCGTTTTCTGTGCTCCAAGAACAGGGTCTGGTTGCCCGGAGGCTTCAAAGCGATTTGGGTGGGAGAAGCCTCTACCCCTGTCCCCCTGGCCCTAAGCTTGATGGTCCTTCCTGCTGCCTGGACCAATAATTTGGCTGTGCTGACCATATTACTGCCTGTAATGACCCATGACATTATGGACCATGTTTCTTCCTGCTGCTTGGACCAATACTTTGGCTGTGTTGACCATATATCTGCCTGCTGCCTCTACTGACTTTGGACAGCATTTCTGCCAGGACACCTCTGCCTGCTACCTGGACCTGTGCTTTGGCTGTGCTCTGGCTGTGCTGACAGTATCTCTGCCTGTGCGAACTATGGACAGTATTCCTGCCTGCTGCCTGGATGATTGCTTTTGCTGTCGCTGACCTCATCCCTGCCTGCTGCCTGGACCGATGCTCTCCTCTGTGGACCACTGCACTTCTAAAACCACAGGTAATCTTTTGTTATTTGGTATGTACCTGCTATGTGTTAGATATATGAAGGGCCTTCAAAAATGTGATCGGTAGTCAGAAAATGATATGTGCAATTAATGCTGCTAGAATGCCTGGAGGTGCTACTTGGATGTTGGGCCTCTGTATGTGGCCAGGCTGTGTAAAAGTCTCAAACATGTGGTATCGCCATACTCAGGAGGAGTAGCAGAATGCATTTTGGGGTGTAATTTTTGCTATGTACATATTATGTGTTAGAAATATCTTATAAATTGACAACTTTGTGTAAACAAAATGCATTTTAATTTTTTCTCCACATTTTCCAAAACCTTCTGGAAAAAAATGAACCGTTTAAAAGACTCATAATGCCTCATAGATTATACGTTGGGGTGTGTGCTTTCAAAAATGGGGTCATTTTGTGGAAAATTCTATTGTCCTGGTGCTCCAGGGCCTTCAAAATTGTAATAGGTGGTTGAGAAAGGATATGTGCGATTTATGCTTGTAGAACGCCTGAAAGTGCTACTTCAATGTTGGGCCTCTGTATATGGCCAGGCTGTGTAAAAGTCTCACACATGTGGTATCGCTATACTCAGGAGGAGTAGAAGAATGCATTTTGGGGTGTTATTTTTGCTATGTATATGCTATGCGTTAGAAATATCTTATAAATGGACAACTTTGTGTAAAAAAAATGCATTTTCATTTTTTCTCCACATTTTCCAAAACCTTCTGGAAAAAAATGAACCGTTCAAAAGACTCATAATGCTTCATAGATTATACATTGGGGTGTGTGCTTTCCAAAATGGGGTCATTTTGTGGAAAATTCTATTGTCCTGGTGCTCCAGGGCCTTCAAAATTATAATAGGTGGTTGAGAAAGGATATGTGCGATTTATGCTTGTAGAACGCCTGAAAGTGCTACTTCAATTTTGGGCCTCTGTATATGGCCAGGCTGTGTAAAAGTCTCACACATGTGGTATCGCTATACTCAGGAGGAGTAGCAGAATGCATTTTGGGGTGTCATTTTTGCTATGTATATGCTATGCGTTAGAAATATCTTATAAATGGACAACTTTGTGTAAAAAAAATGCATTTTCATTTTTTCTCCACATTTTCCAAAACCTTCTGGAAAAAAATGAACCGTTCAAAAGACTCATAATGCTTCATAGATTATACGTTGGGGTGTGTGCTTTCCAAAATGGGGTCATTTTGTGGAAAATTCCATTGTCCTGGTGCTCCAGGGCCTTCAAAAGTGTAATAGGTGGTTGAGAAAGGATATGTGCGATTTATGCTTGTAGAACGCCTGAAAGTGCTACTTCAATGTTGGGCCTCTGTATGTGGCCAGGCTGTGTAAAAGTCTCACACATGTGGTATCGCTACACTCAGGAGGAGTAGCAGAATGTATTTTGGGGTGTAGTTGCAATTATGCATATGCTGTGTGAGAGAAAAAAACTGTTAATATGACCAGTTTGTGTAAAAAAAAATAAAAAATAAAAAAAATTACATTTTCCCAAGAATTGTGGGAAAAAAATACAACTTCAAAAAACTCACCACTCCTCTTAGTAAATACCTTGGACTGTCTACTTTCCAAAAAGGGGTAATTTTGGGGTATTTGTACTTTCCTCGCTTGTTAGTGTCTCAAGAAATGAGATATCCCTTCAGTACATCAGGCGTGATCAGATGTGATAAATTTTCAGTGATTGCCACCATAGTTTGTAGACTCTATAACTTTCACAAAGACCAAATAATATACACTAATTTGGGTTCATTTTACCAAAGATATGTAGCAGTATACATTTTGGCACAAATTTATGAAGAAAAATTACTTATTTGCAAAATTTTACAATAGAAACTAAAAAAAAGTTTTTTTTTTTTTTAAAAATTGCTGTTTTTTTGCTTATATCGCAAAAAATAAAAAACCCAGTGGCGATTAAATACCACCAAAAGAAAGCTCTATTTGTGAGAAGAAAATGATAAAAATTTTGTTTGGATACAGTGTAGCATGACTAAGTAATTGTCATTCAAAGTGTGAGAGTACTGAAAGCTGAAAATTGGTCTGGGCGGGAAGGTGCATAAGTGCATGGTATGCATAAAGTGAAAAAAAAAAAGTCAAATATTCCTTTAAATATTGTACCTGGGGGGTGTCTAAAGTATGCCTGTGAAGTGCCACGTGTTTCCCGTGTTTAGAACTGTCCCTGCACAAAATTACATTTCTAAAGGAAAAAAAAGCCATTTAAAACTGCTTGCGGCTTTAATGTAATGTCTGGTCCCGGTAATATGGATGAAAATCTTTGAGAAAAATGGCATAGCTACCCCATCACCCCCCCCCCCCCTACCCCAGCCCATTACCAGCCCCTTTGGGTCTTGTATGGATATTAAGGGGAACAAAGCACACAAAATAAAAAAGGCCCTATATACTCTGAACAGCAGTATACAGGCGGTGTAAACAAGACCGGTGTAAACAAGACAGGGACTGTAGGTTTGTTCTTAAGTAGAATCTGTTTGTAATTTTGAACAGGTACATTGTTAAAGTGTAGCTCCAGCCAAAAAATCTATTTTTAAGCTTTTTGGAAAACATAGGGAAGGGTTATCACCCCTGTAACATTTGTTTTGCTGTCTGTGCCCCTGTTCAGAACATTTCACCTCACTTTGCGTCCCAATGACAACTGTTTTTGAAATGTGGTGTTTTTATTGAAACAAGGATTGGTGATAAAGCATCAGTAGAGAGGAGACACCTTTCTCCCATATTTATTCTTACAGGAGAGAATTTTCCTTCCTAGGGGTAGATTTCCTCTCACTTCCTGTTGTCTTCTTCCGTTTGCAAGTAGGAGTCGTTTGTAAGTTGGATGTTTGAAAGTAGGGGCCTGCCGTATATACTCTGCAGAAATTGGCCCCTTAGGTGTTGGTGTTGGCACAACACTGTAAGCACTCACAGTTATTCTTGGTGGGTGCTGGAACGCCCTGCTGTCAACTATTATATCAGGAATTGTAATAACATATAATTGTTGAACAGTGGTAGTAAAAATTGGGCCTTTGATGGTGGTGCTGGTGCCACAACACTGTAAGGCCTGACAGTTACTCTTGGAGGGCGCAGCAATGGGCCCTGCTGTGAATTATTAGATCAATAATTATAATTGCATGCCCCTGTTGAACAGGGGCTGAAAAATTGGGCCTTTGGTGGTGGTGGTGGTGTTGACACAACACTGTAAGGCCTGACAGTTACTCTTGGTGGGCGCAGCAATGGGCCCTGCTGTGAATTATTAGATCAATAATTATAATTGCATGCCCCTGTTGAACAGGGGCTGAAAAATTGGGCCTTAGGCACTGGTGGCACAACACTGCAACCCCTCACAGATACTGTACTTGGAGCACAGCAATGAGCCCTGTTGCAAAGTATTGCATCAAAAATTGTAATTACACGCCCCTGTTAAACAGGGGCTGAAAAATTGTGCCTTAGCCACTGGTGGCGGCACCCATAAACCAAAATGATCTTCCAAGCTATCATCATTAATCGGATCATTGAGGAGGAGGAGGAGGATAGCCAGTCAACATAACAGCACAGGCACTCGGCATCAGCATCAGTCTTGAAGGGATGTGACATTTTAAAATCAATTAGTCTGTTATATCAGCATCAGGTGTGTGGTAGCTGGTGGTGATCCAAGACTGGTTCATCTTGATGAAAGTCAGTCGATCAACCGTGTCGGTGGACAGGCGCACCCTGTGATCCGTGACAAATCCTCCAGCAGCACTGAATGTGCGTTCTGAAAGAACGCTGGATGCAGGACAGGCCAGTAGCTCAACTGCATACTGTGCAAGCTCTGGCCAGTGATCCATCCTCAAGACCCAGTAAGCCAGAGGATTTTCGGTGGGGAAGGTGTCCAAGTCTGACCTTGCCCCTAGGTATTCCTGCACCATGTATATCAGACGCTGGCGATGGTTGCTGGAACCGATCATACTTTGGGGCTGCGGACTGAAGAATTGTCTGAACGCATCGGTCAGACGGCCACCTTCCCCACCGCTCCTTCTTTGACTGCCCGAAGCCTCAGCAACTCGTTGTCCAGAACCAGGAGTTTGTAACCTCCCAGTCTCTGGGAACGCGTTGCACAGACCTTTCTGCAAGGCCTCCCGGAGTTGTCTCATCCTCTACTCCCTCTGCGACGGTAAGATAAGGTCCGCAACCTTACCCTTGTACCGTGGATCAAGGAGAGTGGCCAGCCAGTAATGGTCCCTCTCCTTGATCTGAAGAATACGAGGATCCTTCCGCAGACTTTGCAGGATCAGGGAGGCCATGCAGCGTAGGTTAGCTGAGGCATTCAGTCCGGAGTCCTCTGGGTCACTAAGGACGACATGATCCGCAGCTACCTCCTCCCAGCCACGTACAAGTCCACTGGTTTCTTGGGACTGTAAATCATCCCTAAAAGACTGCTGCTGATGATGCTGAGTGCCAGGCTCCACCTCCATGCTGACACAATCCTCCTCCTCCTCCTCCTCTTCTTCCTGTGCGATGGGTGGGACAGAAGGAACACTGTCTGGGTAAAGGGGGCCTTGAGAGGCAAGGAAGTCCTCCTCTTCCTGCCTCTGTTCTGCCTCAAGTGCCCTGTCCATTATTCCACGCAGCGTGTGCTCCAACAGGTGGACAAGAGGTACAGTGTCACTGATGCATGCACTGTCACTGCTCACCATCCTCGTGGCCTCCTCAAATGGTGCCAGGACAGTGCATGCATCCCTGATCATGCCCCACTGGCGTGGTGAAAAAAACCCGAGCTCCCCTGACCCTGTCCTGGTGCCGTAGTCGCACAGGTACTCATTGATGGCCCTCTGCTGCGTGTGCAGCCGCTGCAGCATGGCCAACGTTGAGTTCCACCTGGTGGGCATGTCACATATAAGGCGGTTCTTGGGCAGGTTCAACTCCTTTTGCAGCTCAGCCAGGCGAGCACTGGCATTATAAGATCTGCGGAAATGCACACAGACTTTCCTGGTCTGCCTCAGGACATCCTGTAAGCCCGGGTACCTGCCCAAGAACCGCTGCACCACCAGGTTAAGGACGTGAGCCACACAGGGCACATGGGTCAGTTGTCCCTGTCGGAGGGCGGAAAGGAGGTTGGTGCCATTGTCGCAAACCACCATTCCTGGCTTAAGCTGGCGTGGCGTCAACCACCTCTCGGCCTGCCCCTGCAGAGCAGACAGGACCTCTGCCCCAGTGTGGCTCCTGTCCCCCAAACACACCAGCGCAAGCACGGCATGGCATCTTTTTGCCTGCGTACTTGCGTAGCCCCTTGAACACCTACGGAGCACCGCTGGTTCCGAGGACAAAGCACAGGAAGAGGCCATGGAGGAAGAAGAAGAGGAGGGGGTGGAGGACAGAGGTGTGTCACAACCAGTAGTAGCATTTTGGAGGCGTGGCGGTGGAACAACCTCCAACACTACTGCACCTTGTCCTGCATCCTTCCCAGCTGCCAAAAGAGTGACCCAATGGGCCATGAAAGAAAGGTAACGTCCCTGTCCATGCCTGCTGGACCATGAGTCAGCGGTAATATGCACCTTACCGCTGACTGCCCTGTCCAGCGAGGCCAAGACATTGCCTTCCACATGCCTGTAGAGAGCCGGAATCGCCTTCCGTGAGAAAAAGTGGCGTTTGGGAACCTGCCACTGAGGAACCGCACATTGCACAAACTCACGGAAGGGGGCTGAGTCTACCAACTGAAAAGGCAGCAGTTGAAGCGCTAGCAATTTAGCCAAGCTAGCATTCAACCGCTGGGCATGTGGATGGCTGGGAGTGAACTTCTTTCGACGGTCCAGCAGCTGGGGCAGGGAAATTTGCCTGCTAGAATCGGACGTTGGTGTACTGCTAGCAGAGTGGCCGCAAGTACTTGGCTGTGACACACCTAATTCTACACCTTCATTCCTCTCAGTGCAGGTTTCAGAGAGGACTGAAGGTATAGTGGGGTTGGAGATCCCAGCTGATGCGGTGCAAGGAGAGGTCCGCTTTGTTCTTTGGTGTGGGTCTTTAAGGTAGGCTTGCCAACGAGCTGCATGGCAGGTCAACATATGTCTGATCAAGCATGTGGTGCCCAAGCGGCTGATGTTTTGGCCACGCGATATACGCTTGAGACATATGTTGCAAACAGCAGCTGTGCGATCTGATGCACTCGCCTCAAAAACGGCCCACACCAAAGAACTTTTTGAATGACGGGCAGAGGCAGCGCCCTGCACAGGCGGAGCTCTGCGGTGTGATTCCGTCGGTGTGCTGCCCATACGCTGGCCACCCAAGGGCATCCTGCCTCGTTGGAGATGTGCCTCCTCCTCATCCTCCTCCTCCTCCTCTCTCCTATTAGGCACCCATGTGGAGTCAGTGACCTCATCATCCCCTCCCTCCTCATCACTGGAGCCAATCTGGCAGTATGCTGCAGCTGCTGGAGCATGACTGCCAGATTGGTGTCCTTCTTGAGCATCCCCTCTCTCTGCTCTCACGCTACTGCCTTCCTCTATCTGGGTATCATCATCAGATCCTTCGAAACGCTGGGCATCCTCCTGGAGCATGTACCCAACACTGTGCTCAAACAGTTCGGGGGACTCCTCAGGAGGAGGACATGGTGGGTCTAGGGAAGGATTGACTAATGATGACATTGATACCAGAGAAGAGGACGCTTTGGCAGCTGCTTTGCCAGTACCCTAAGCCTGGGTGAGAGAGGATGAGGAGGATGAGGAGGGCTTGGTCATCCACTCTACCAAGTCTTCGGCATGATGTGGCTCAACATGTCCAGCTGCCGAAAAGAAGGACAAGCGTGTCCCATGGCCATGTGCTGATGACAATGCACCGCGTCCACGACCAGCACTGTTGCCCCCAGACACAGAGCCTGCTTGCCCTCTTTTTTTGCCTCCTGACTGTCTGCCTCTCCTTGTTTGCCTTCCATACATTTTAATGGATGGCCTGCAGGGAGATGGGAAAAACAGCAATAAGGGCTACCTTCAGGTGTATACTGTGCAGGAGGCTTAGCAACAATGACACTGACACTGTCCCCTGCCTATCCTTCTCTGTCCCTAAACACAAGGATTTGCAATATGCTTCAGCAAGATTGGTTTAGCACAAAATAGCACACTGACAGTTTCCCTCGCTCTCCTTCTCTGTCCCTACAAACAAGGTTTAGCACAGAATAGCACACTGATAGTTTCCACGAGTGTCCTTCTCTGTCCCTAAACTCAAGGATTTCAAATATGGTTCAGCAAGATTGGTTTAGCACAGAATAGCACACTGACAGTTTCCCTCACTGTCCTTCTCTGTCCCTACAAACAAGGTTTAGCACAGAATAGCACACTGACAGTTTCCCCGAGTGTCCTTCTCTGTCCCTAAACTCAAAGATTTCAAATATGGTTCAGCAAGATTGGTTTAGCACAGAATAGCACACTGACAGTTTCCCTCACTATCCTTCTCTGTCCATACAAACAAGGTTTAGCACAGAATAGCACACTGATAGTTTCCCTCACTGTCCTTCTCTGTCCCTACAAACAAGATTTAGCACAGAATAGCACACTGATAGTTTCCACGAGTGTCCTTCTCTGTCCCTAAACTCAAGGATTTCAAATACGGTTCAGCAAGATTGGTTTAGAACAGAATAGCACACTGACACTTTCCCTCACTGTCCTTCTCTGTCCCTACAAACAAGGTTTAGCACAGAATAACACACTGACACTCTCCCTACCTATCCTTATCTGTCCCTAAACACAAGGAATCCAGGATTAGTAAAGGAAAAAAATGACACTGTCCCTGCCTATGCTTCTCTTTCCCTGCTCCGGAACACACTACACAAGGCCGCCGCGCTGGCGGCCTTTTATAGTGTGGGGCGTGTACTAAACCCCCTCAGCAATAATTGGCCACAGGCATCCTGCCTGTGGCCAATCATTGCTCTCCTCGCTGCCGGCGCTGTGATTGGCCAAGCATGCGGGGTCACAGTGCATGCTTGGCCAATCACAGCGCCTGGATGACACTGCGATGGCGTAGTGCATTGTGGGCCGTTCGCGTCACTCGAATTTGACGCGAACGGCCCAAATCGTTCGATCTTCGTCGAACGATCGAACAGCCGATGTTCGAGTCGAACGTATGTTCGACTCGAACACGAAGCTCATCCCTGGAGGACAATATGATAACAGATTCATGGACTTATACTGGCTGCAAAATACATTTCAAGATTCTCTTCTCTTCTCTCTCATTCCCTTTCCTTCCTTTTCCCTTCTCTTCTTTTCTGACTTCCCTTCCCTTCCTTCTCTTCCCTTCCCTTCTCTTCCTTGTTCTTCCCTTCCCTTCTTTTCCCTTCCCATTTCTTCCATTCCCTTCCCTTTCCTTCTCTTCCCTTCTCTTCTTTTCTGACTTCCCTTCTCTTCCCTTCCTTGTCCTCCCCTTCCCTTCTCTTCCCTTCCTTCTCTTCCCTTCTCTTCCTTGTTCTTCCCTTCTCTTTTTTTCCCTTCCTGTTTCTTCCATTCCCCACTCTTTCCTTCTCTTCTCTTCCCTTCCTTCTCTTCTCTTCCTTGTTTTTCCCTTCCCGTTTCTTCCATTCCCTTCCCTTTCCTTCTCTTCCCTTCTCTTCTTTTCTGACTTCCCTTCTCTTCCCTTCCTTGTCCTTCCCTTCCGTTCTCTTCCCTTCTCTTCCTTGTTCTTCCCTTCTCTTTTTTTCCCTTCCTGTTTCTTCCATTCCCCTCTCTTTCCTTCTCTTCTCTTCCCTTCCTTCTCTTCTCCTCCTTGTTCTTCCCTTCTCTTCTTTTCCCTCCCCATTTCTTCAATTTCCTTCTCTTCTCTTCTCTTCCTTGTCCTTCCCTTCCATTCTCTTCCCTTCTCTTCCATTCCCTTCTCTTCCCTTCCTTCTCTTCTCTTCCTTGTTCTTCCCTTCTCTTCTCTTCTTTTCCCTTCCCGTTTCTTCCATTCCCTTCTCTTCCCATCTCTGCTCCTCCTTGTCCTTCCCTTCCCTTCTCTTCCCTTCTCTTCCTTCTTCCTTGTCCTTCCCTTCCATTCTCTTCCCTTCCCTTCTCTTTCCTTCCTTCTCTTCTCTTCCTTGTTCTTTCCTTCCCTTCTCTTCTTTTCCCTTCCCGTTTCTTCCATTCCCTTCTCTTCCCTTCTCTTCCTTGTCCTTCCCTTCCATTCTTTTCCCTTTCCTTTCCTTCCCTTCTCTTCTCTCATTTCTCCCTTCCCTTCTATTCCTTGTTCTTATCTTCTCTCTCCTTTCCTTCTCTTATTTTCTCTTCTCTCTTTTCTTCCTTCTCTTCTCTTCCTTGTCCTTCCCTTCCCATCTCTTCTCTCTCATTCCCTTTCCTTCTCTTCCCTTCTCTTCTTTTCTGCCTTCCCTTCCCTATCTTCCCTTCCCTTCTCTTCTCTATCTTCTCTACCCTTCTCTTCTATTCCCTTTCCTTCTCTTCTTTTCTCTATTTTCTGCCTTATCTTCTCTTCTCTTCTCGCTCCTTCTCTTCCCTTTCCTTCCCTTCTATTCTCTTCCCTTCTCTTCAATTCCCTTTCCTTCCCTTATTTTATCTTCTCTTCTCTTTCCGTCCCTTTTCTTCTCTTCCCTTCTCTTCTTTTATGATTTCCCTTCTCTTCTCTTGATTGTCCTTCCCTCTCTTCTCTTCCCTTCTCTTCTCTTCTCTTCCCTTCCCTTCTCTTCCCTTCTCTTCTCTTCGTTGTCCTTGTCGTTCCCTTCACTTCCTTTCCCTTCTCTTCTCTACCCTTCTCTTCTTTTCCCTTCCCTTCTCTCTTTTCTTCCTTCCCTTCTCTTCCCTTCTCTTCATTAGTGATGAGCCGAACACCCCCGGGTTCGGTTCGCACCAGAACCCGCGAACGGACCGAAAGTTCGAACGAACATTAGAACCCTATTAAATACAATGGATGCGAACGTTCGAATTCTAAAGTGCTAATTATAACAACTATTATGCATGTTATTGTCATAAATAGGGTTTGGGAACCCGGGTTCTGCACCAGGGGACATGTATCAATGCAAAAAGAAGTTTTAAAAACGGTCGTTTTTCGGGAGCAGTCATTTTAATGATGCATAAAGTGAAAAAAAAAAGTCAAATATTCCTTTAAATATCGTACCTGGGGGGTGTCTAAAGTATGCCTGTGAAGTGCCACGTGTTTCCCGTGTTTAGAACTGTCCCTGCACAAAATGACACTTCTAAAGGAAAAAAAAGCCATTTAAAACTGCTTGCGGCTTTAATGTAATGTCTGGTCCCGGTAATATGGATGAAATTCTTTAAGAAAAATGGCATAGCTACCCCATGACCCCCCCCCCCCCCTACCCCAGCCCATTACCAGCCCCTTTGGGTCTTGTATGGATATTAAGGGGAACCCCGCACATAAAATAAAAAAGGCCCTATATACTCTGAACAGCCGTATACAGGCGGTGCATACAAGACAGGGACTGTAGGTTTGTTCTTATGTAGAATCTGTTTGTAATTTTGAACAGGTACATTGTTGAAGTGTAGCTCCAGCCCAAAAATCTATTTTTAAACTTTTTGGGAAACATAGGTAAGGGTTATCACCCCTGTAACATTTGTTTTGCTGTCTGTGCCCCTGTTCAGAACATTTCACCTCACTTTCCGTCCCAATGACAACTGTTTTTGAAATGTGGTGTTTTTCTTGAAACAAGGATTGCTGATAAAGCATCAGTACAGATGAGACCCCTTTCTCCCATATTTATTCTTACAGGAGAGAATTTTCCTTTCTAGGGGTAGATTTCCTCTCACTTCCTGTTGTCTTCTTTCGTTTGCAAGTAGGAGTCGTTTGTAAGTTGGATGTTTGAAAGTAGGGACCTGCCGTATATACTCTGCAGAAATAGGCCCCTTAGTTGTTGGTGTTGGCACAACACTGTAAGCACTCAGTTACTCTTGGTTGGTGCTGGAACGCCCTGCTGTCAACTATTATATCAGGAATTTTAATTACATATAATTGTTGAACAGTGGTAGTAAAAATTGGGGCTTTGATGGTGGTGCTGGTGCCACAACACTGTAAGCCCTGACAGTTACTCTTGGTGGGTGCAGCAATGGGCCCTGCTGTGAATTATTAGATCAAGAATTGTAATTACATGCCCCTTTTGAACAGGGGCTGAAAAATTGGGCCTTTCGTGGTGGTGGTGGTGGTGGCGTTGCCACAAGACTGTAAGCCCTCAGAGTTACTCTTGGTGGGTGCAGCAATGGACCCTGCTGTGAATTATTAGATCAAGAATTGTAATTGCATGCCCCTGTTGAACAGGGGCTGAAAAATTGGGCCTTAGGCACTGGTGGCACAACACTACAACCCCTCACAGATACTGTACTTGGAGCACAGCAATGAGCCCTGTTGCAAAGTATTGCTTCAAAAATTGTAATGACACGCCCCTGTTAAACAGGGGCTGAAAAATTGGGCCTTAGGCACTGGTGCCACAACACTCCAACCCCTCACAGATACTGTACTTGGAGCACAGCAATGAGCCCTATGGCAAATTATTGCTAAAAAAAATGTAATTACACGCCCCTGTAAAACAGGGGCTGAAAAATTGGGCCTTAGCCACTGGTGGCGGCAACCATAAACAAAAATGATCTTCCAAGCTATCATCATCAATCGTATCATTGAGGACTCGGAGGAGGAGGATAGCCAGTCAACATAACAGCACAGGCACTCAGCATCAGCATCAGTCTTGAAGGGATGTGACATGTTAAAATCAATTAGTCTGTTATATCAGCATCAGGTGTGTGGTAGCTGGTGGTGATCCAAGACTGGTTCATCTTGATGAAAGTCAGTCGATCAACCGAGTCGGTGGACAGGCGCACCCTGTGATCCGTGACAAATCCTCCAGCAGCACTGAATGTGCGTTCCGAAAGAACGCTGGATGCAGGACAGGCCAGTAGCTCAATTGCATACTGTGCAAGCTCTGGCCAGTGATCCATCCTCAAGACCCAGTAAGCCAGAGGATTTTCGGTGGGGAAGGTGTCCAAGTCTGACCTTGCCCCTAGATATTCCTGCACCATGTTTATCAGACGCTGGCGATGGTTGCTGGAACCGATCATACTTTGGGGCTGCGGACTAAAGAATTGTCTGAACGCATCGGTCAGACGGCCACCTTCCCCACCGCTCCTTCTTTGACTGGCCGAAGCCTCAGCAACTCGTTGTCCAGGACCAGGAGTTTGTAACCTCCCAGTCTCTGAGAACGCGTTGCACAGACCTTTCTGCAAGGCCTCCCGGAGTTGTCTCATCCTCTGCTCCCTCTGCGACGGTAACATAAGGTCCGCAACCTTACCCTTGTACCGTGGATCAAGGAGAGTGGCCAGCCAGTAATGGTCCCTCTCCTTGATCCGAAGAATACGAGGATCCTTCCGCAGACTTTGCAGGATCAGGGAGGCCATGCAGCGTAGGTTTGCTGAGGCATTCGCTCCGGAGTCCTCTGGGTCACTAAGGACGACATGATCCGCAGCCACCTCCTCCCAGCCACGTACAAGTCCACTGGTTTCTTGGGACTGTAAATCATCCCTAAATACTGCTGCTGATGATGCTGAGTGCCAGCCTCCACCTCCATGCTGACACAATCCTCCTCCTCCTCCTCCTCCTCCTCCTCCTCCTCTTCCTGTGCGATGGGTGGGACAGAAGGAACACTGTCTGGGTAAAGGGGGCCTTGAGAGGCAAGGAAGTCCTCCTCTTCCTGCCTCTGTTCTGCCTCAAGTGCCCTGTCCATTATTCCACGCAGCGTGTGCTCCAACAGGTGGACAAGAGGTACAGTGTCACTGATGCATGCACTGTCACTGCTCACCATCCTCGTGGCCTCCTCAAATGGTGCCAGGACAGTGCATGCATCCCTGATCATGCCCCACTGGCGTGGAGAAAAAAAACCAAGCTCCCCTGACCCTGTCCTGGTGCCGTAGTCGCACAGGTACTCATTGATGGCCCTCTGCTGCGTGTGCAGCCGCTGCAGCATGGCCAACGTTGAGTTCCACCTGGTGGGCATGTCACATATAAGGCGGTTCTTGGGCAGGTTCAACTCCTTTTGCAGCTCAGCCAGGCGAGCACTGGCATTATAAGATCTGCGGAAATGCACACAGACTTTCCTGGCCTGCCTCAGGACATCCTGTAAGCCCGGGTACCTGCCCAAGAACCGCTGCACCACCAGGTTAAGGACGTGAGCCACACAGGGCACATGGGTCAGTTGTCCCTGTCGGAGGGCGGAGAGGAGGTTGGTGCCATTGTCGCAAACCACCATTCCTGGCTTAAGCTGGCGTGGCGTCAACCACCTCTCGGCCTGGCCCTGCAGAGCAGACAGGACCTCTGCCCCAGTGTGGCTTCTGTCCCCCAAACACACCAGCGCAAGCACGGCATGGCATCTTTTTGCCTGCGTACTTGCGTAGCCCCGTGAACGGCTACGGAGCACCGCTGGTTCATAGGACAAACCACAGGAAGAGGCCATGGAGGAAGAAGAAGAGGAGGGGGTGGAGGAGAGAGGTGTGTCACAACCAGTAGTAGCATTTTGGAGGCGTGGCGGTGGGACAACCTCCAACACTACTGCACCTTGTCCTGCATCCTTCCCAGCTGCCAAAAGAGTGACCCAATGGGCCGTGAAAGAAAGGTAACGTCCCTGTCCATGCCTGCTGGACCATGAGTCAGCGGTAATATGCACCTTACCGCTGACCGCCCTGTCCAGCGAGGCCAAGACATTGCCTTCCACATGCCGGTAGAGAGCCGGAATAGCCTTCCGTGAGAAAAAGTGGCGTTTGGGAACCTGCCACTGAGGAACCGCACATTGCACAAACTCACGGAAGGGGGCCGAGTCTACCAACTGAAAAGGCAGCAGTTGAAGCGCTAGCAATTTAGCCAAGCTAGCATTCAACCGCTGGGCATGTGGATGGCTGGGAGTGAACTTCTTTCGACGGTCCAGCAGCTGGGGCAGGGAAATTTGCCTGCTAGAATCGGACGTCGGTGTACTGCTAGCAGAGTGGCCGCAAGTACTTGGCTGTGACACACCTAATTCTACACCTTCATTCCTCTCAGTGCATGTTTCAGAGAGGACTGAAGTTATAGTGGGGTTGGAGATCCCAGCTGATGCGGTGCAAGGAGAGGTCCGCTTTGTTCTTTGGTGTGGGTCTTTGAGGTAGGCTTGCCAACGAGCTGCATGGCAGGTCAACATATGTCTGGTCAGGCATGTGGTACCCAAGCGGCTGATGTTTTGGCCACGCGATATACGCTTGAGACATATGTTGCAAACAGCAGCTGTGCGATCTGATGCACTAGCCTCAAAAAAGGCCCACACCAAAGAACTTTTTGAATGACGGGCAGAGGCAGCGCCCTGCACAGGCGGAGCTCTGCGGTGTGATTCCGTCGGTGTACTGCCCTTACGCTGGCCACCAAAGGGCATCCTGCCTCGTTGGAGATGTGCCTCCTCCTCATCCTCCTCCTCCTCCTCTCTCCTATTAGGCACCCACGTGGAGTCAGTGACCTCATCATCACCTCCCTCCTCATCACTGGAGCCAATCTGGCAGTATGCTGCAGCTGCTGGAACATGACTGCCAGATTGGTGTCCTTCTTGAGCATCCCCTCTGTCTGCTCTCACGCTACTGCCTTCCTCTAGCTGGGTTTCATCATCAGACCCTTCGAAACGCTGGGCATCCTCCTGGAGCATGTACCCAACACTGTGCTCAAACAGTTCGGGGGACTCCTCAGGAGGAGGACATGGTGGGTCTAGGGAAGGAGTGACTGATGATGAGTCTGACATTGATACCAGGGAAGAGGACGCTTTGGCAGCTGCTTTTCCAGTACCCTGAGCCTGGGTGAGAGAGGATGAGGAGGAGGAGGAGGGCTTGGTCATCCACTCTACCAAGTCTTCGGCATGATGTGGCTCAACATGTCCAGCTGCCGAAAAGAAGGACAAGCGTGTCCCATGGCCATGTGCTGATGACAATGCACCGCGTCCACGACCAGCACTGTTGCCCCCAGACACAGAGCCTGCTTGCCCTCTTTTATTGCCTCCTGACTGTCTGCCTCTCCTTGTTTGCCTTCCAGACATTCTAATAGATGGCCTGCAGGGAGATGGGAAAAAAGCAATAAGGGCTACCTTCAGGTGTCCTTCTCTGTCCCTGGAAACAAGGACTTTGACAGTGAAAGAAACTGACACACTCTCCCTACCTACAGTTTTCTGTCCCTAGAAAAAATGTTTTTTTTAAGCACAATTTAGCACAAGGAGAATTCACTCACTGTCCTTCCAGGTCCCTGGAAACAAGGACTTTGACAGTGAAAGAAACTGACACACTCTCCCTACCTACAGTTTTCTGTCCCTAGAAAAAATGTTTTTTTTAAGCACAATTTAGCACAAGGAGAATTCACTCACTGTCCTTCCAGGTCCCTGGAAACAAGGACTTTGACAGTGAAAGAAACTGACACACTCTCCCTACCTACAGTTTTCTGTCCCTAGAAAAAATGTTTTTTTTAAGCACAATTTAGCACAAGGAGAATTCACTCACTGTCCTTCCAGGTCCCTGGAAACAAGGACTTTGACAGTGAAAGAAACTGACACACTCTCCCTACCTACAGTTTTCTGTCCCTAGAAAAAATGTTTTTTTTAAGCACAATTTAGCACAAGGAGAATTCACTCACTGTCCTTCCAGGTCCCTGGAAACAAGGACTTTGACAGTGAAAGAAACTGACACACTCTCCCTACCTACAGTTTTCTGTCCCTAGAAAAAATGTTTTTTTTAAGCACAATTTAGCACAAGGAGAATTCACTCACTGTCCTTCCAGGTCCCTGGAAACAAGGACTTTGACAGTGAAAGAAACTGACACACTCTCCCTACCTACAGTTTTCTGTCCCTAGAAAAAATGTTTTTTTTAAGCACAATTTAGCACAAGGAGAATTCACTCACTGTCCTTCCAGGTCCCTGGAAACAAGGACTTTGACAGTGAAAGAAACTGACACACTCTCCCTACCTACAGTTTTCTGTCCCTAGAAAAAATGTTTTTTTTAAGCACAATTTAGCACAAGGAGAATTCACTCACTGTCCTTCCAGGTCCCTGGAAACAAGGACTTTGACAGTGAAAGAAACTGACACACTCTCCCTACCTACAGTTTTCTGTCCCTAGAAAAAATGTTTTTTTTAAGCACAATTTAGCACAAGGAGAATTCACTCACTGTCCTTCCAGGTCCCTGGAAACAAGGACTTTGACAGTGAAAGAAACTGACACACTCTCCCTACCTACAGTTTTCTGTCCCTAGAAAAAAAGGTTTTTTTAAGCACAATTTAGCACAAGGAGAATTCACTCACTGTCCTTCCAGGTCCCTGGAAACAAGGACTTTGACAGTGAAAGAAACTGACACACTCTCCCTACCTACAGTTTTCTGTCCCTAGAATTTTTTTTTTTTTAAGCACAATTTAGCACAAGGAGAATTCACTCACTGTCCTTCCAGGTCCCTGGAAACAAGGACTTTGACAGTGAAAGAAACTGACACACTCTCCCTACCTACAGTTTTCTGTCCCTAGAAAAAATGTTTTTTTTAAGCACAATTTAGCACAAGGAGAATTCACTCACTGTCCTTCCAGGTCCCTGGAAACAAGGACTTTGACAGTGAAAGAAACTGACACACTCTCCCTACCTACAGTTTTCTGTCCCTAGAAAAAATGTTTTTTTTAAGCACAATTTAGCACAAGGAGAATTCACTCACTGTCCTTCCAGGTCCCTGGAAACAAGGACTTTGACAGTGAAAGAAACTGACACACTCTCCCTACCTACAGTTTTCTGTCCCTAGAAAAAATGGTTTTTTTAAGCACAATTTAGCACAAGGAGAATTCACTCACTGTCCTTCCAGGTCCCTGGAAACAAGGACTTTGACAGTGAAAGAAACTGACACACACTCCCTACCTACAGTTTTCTGTCCCTAGAAAAAATGTTTTTTTTAAGCACAATTTAGCACAAGGAGAATTCACTCACTGTCCTTCCAGGTCCCTGGAAACAAGGACTTTGACAGTGAAAGAAACTGACACACTCTCCCTACCTACAGTTTTCTGTCCCTAGAAAAAATGTTTTTTTTAAGCACAATTTAGCACAAGGAGAATTCACTCACTGTCCTTCCAGGTCCCTGGAAACAAGGACTTTGACAGTGAAAGAAACTGACACACTCTCCCTACCTACAGTTTTCTGTCCCTAGAAAAAATGTTTTTTTTAAGCACAATTTAGCACAAGGAGAATTCACTCACTGTCCTTCCAGGTCCCTGGAAACAAGGACTTTGACAGTGAAAGAAACTGACACACTCTCCCTACCTACAGTTTTCTGTCCCTAGAAAAAATGGTTTTTTTAAGCACAATTTAGCACAAGGAGAATTCACTCACTGTCCTTCCAGGTCCCTGGAAACAAGGACTTTGACAGTGAAAGAAACTGACACACTCTCCCTACCTACAGTTTTCTGTCCCTAGAAAAAATGTTTTTTTTAAGCACAATTTAGCACAAGGAGAATTCACTCACTGTCCTTCCAGGTCCCTGGAAACAAGGACTTTGACAGTGAAAGAAACTGACACACTCTCCCTACCTACAGTTTTCTGTCCCTAGAAAAAATGTTTTTTTTAAGCACAATTTAGCACAAGGAGAATTCACTCACTGTCCTTCCAGGTCCCTGGAAACAAGGACTTTGACAGTGAAAGAAACTGACATACTCTCCCTACCTACAGTTTTCTGTCCCTAGAAAAAATGTTTTTTTTAAGCACAATTTAGCACAAGGAGAATTCACTCACTGTCCTTCCAGGTCCCTGGAAACAAGGACTTTGACAGTGAAAGAAACTGACACACTCTCCCTACCTACAGTTTTCTGTCCCTAGAAAAAAATGTTTTTTTTAAGCACAATTTAGCACAAGGAGAATTCACTCACTGTCCTTCCAGGTCCCTGGAAACAAGGACTTTGACAGTGAAAGAAACTGACACACTCTCCCTACCTACAGTTTTCTGTCCCTAGAAAAAATGTTTTTTTTAAGCACAATTTAGCACAAGGAGAATTCACTCACTGTCCTTCCAGGTCCCTGGAAACAAGGACTTTGACAGTGAAAGAAACTGACACACTCTCCCTACCTACAGTTTTCTGTCCCTAGAAAAAAAGTTTTTTTTAAGCACAATTTAGCACAAGGAGAATTCACTCACTGTCCTTCCAGGTCCCTGGAAACAAGGACTTTGACAGTGAAAGAAACTGACACACTCTCCCTACCTACAGTTTTCTGTCCCTAGAATTTTTTTTTTTTTAAGCACAATTTAGCACAAGGAGAATTCACTCACTGTCCTTCCAGGTCCCTGGAAACAAGGACTTTGACAGTGAAAGAAACTGACACACTCTCCCTACCTACAGTTTTCTGTCCCTAGAAAAAATGTTTTTTTTAAGCACAATTTAGCACAAGGAGAATTCACTCACTGTCCTTCCAGGTCCCTGGAAACAAGGACTTTGACAGTGAAAGAAACTGACACACTCTCCCTACCTACAGTTTTCTGTCCCTAGAAAAAATGGTTTTTTTAAGCACAATTTAGCACAAGGAGAATTCACTCACTGTCCTTCCAGGTCCCTGGAAACAAGGACTTTGACAGTGAAAGAAACTGACACACTCTCCCTACCTACAGTTTTCTGTCCCTAGAAAAAATGGTTTTTTTAAGCACAATTTAGCACAAGGAGAATTCACTCACTGTCCTTCCAGGTCCCTGGAAACAAGGACTTTGACAGTGAAAGAAACTGACACACTCTCCCTACCTACAGTTTTCTGTCCCTAGAAAAAATGTTTTTTTTAAGCACAATTTAGCACAAGGAGAATTCACTCACTGTCCTTCCAGGTCCCTGGAAAGAAGGACTTTGACAGTGAAAGAAACTGACACACTCTCCCTACCTACAGTTTTCTGTCCCTAGAAAAAATGTTTTTTTTAAGGACAATTTAGCACAAGGAGAATTCACTCACTGTCCTTCCAGGTCCCTGGAAACAAGGACTTTGACAGTGAAAGAAACTGACACACTCTCCCTACCTACAGTTTTCTGTCCCTAGAAAAAATGTTTTTTTTAAGCACAATTTAGCACAAGGAGAATTCACTCACTGTCCTTCCAGGTCCCTGGAAACAAGGACTTTGACAGTGAAAGAAACTGACACACTCTCCCTACCTACAGTTTTCTGTCCCTAGAAAAAATGTTTTTTTTAAGCACAATTTAGCACAAGGAGAATTCACTCACTGTCCTTCCAGGTCCCTGGAAACAAGGACTTTGACAGTGAAAGAAACTGACACACTCTCCCTACCTACAGTTTTCTGTCCCTAGAAAAAATGGTTTTTTAAAGCACAATTTAGCACAAGGAGAATTCACTCACTGTCCTTCCAGGTCCCTGGAAACAAGGACTTTGACAGTGAAAGAAACTGACACACTCTCCCTACCTACAGTTTTCTGTCCCTAGAAAAAATGTTTTTTTTAAGCACAATTTAGCACAAGGAGAATTCACTCACTGTCCTTCCAGGTCCCTGGAAACAAGGACTTTGACAGTGAAAGAAACTGACACACTCTCCCTACCTACAGTTTTCTGTCCCTAGAAAAAATGTTTTTTTTAAGCACAATTTAGCACAAGGAGAATTCACTCACTGTCCTTCCAGGTCCCTGGAAACAAGGACTTTGACAGTGAAAGAAACTGACACACTCTCCCTACCTACAGTTTTCTGTCCCTAGAAAAAATGTTTTTTTTAAGCACAATTTAGCACAAGGAGAATTCACTCACTGTCCTTCCAGGTCCCTGGAAACAAGGACTTTGACAGTGAAAGAAACTGACACACTCTCCCTACCTACAGTTTTCTGTCCCTAGAAAAAATGTTTTTTTTAAGCACAATTTAGCACAAGGAGAATTCACTCACTGTCCTTCCAGGTCCCTGGAAACAAGGACTTTGACAGTGAAAGAAACTGACACACTCTCCCTACCTACAGTTTTCTGTCCCTAGAAAAAATGTTTTTTTTAAGCACAATTTAGCACAAGGAGAATTCACTCACTGTCCTTCCAGGTCCCTGGAAACAAGGACTTTGACAGTGAAAGAAACTGACACACTCTCCCTACCTACAGTTTTCTGTCCCTAGAAAAAATGTTTTTTTTAAGCACAATTTAGCACAAGGAGAATTCACTCACTGTCCTTCCAGGTCCCTGGAAACAAGGACTTTGACAGTGAAAGAAACTGACACACTCTCCCTACCTACAGTTTTCTGTCCCTAGAAAAAATGTTTTTTTTAAGCACAATTTAGCACAAGGAGAATTCACTCACTGTCCTTCCAGGTCCCTGGAAACAAGGACTTTGACAGTGAAAGAAACTGACACACTCTCCCTACCTACAGTTTTCTGTCCCTAGAAAAAATGTTTTTTTTAAGCACAATTTAGCACAAGGAGAATTCACTCACTGTCCTTCCAGGTCCCTGGAAACAAGGACTTTGACAGTGAAAGAAACTGACACACTCTCCCTACCTACAGTTTTCTGTCCCTAGAAAAAATGTTTTTTTTAAGCACAATTTAGCACAAGGAGAATTCACTCACTGTCCTTCCAGGTCCCTGGAAACAAGGACTTTGACAGTGAAAGAAACTGACACACTCTCCCTACCTACAGTTTTCTGTCCCTAGAAAAAATGGTTTTTTTAAGCACAATTTAGCACAAGGAGAATTCACTCACTGTCCTTCCAGGTCCCTGGAAACAAGGACTTTGACAGTGAAAGAAACTGACACACTCTCCCTACCTACAGTTTTCTGTCCCTAGAAAAAATGTTTTTTTTAAGCACAATTTAGCACAAGGAGAATTCACTCACTGTCCTTCCAGGTCCCTGGAAACAAGGACTTTGACAGTGAAAGAAACTGACACACTCTCCCTACCTACAGTTTTCTGTCCCTAGAAAAAATGTTTTTTTTAAGCACAATTTAGCACAAGGAGAATTCACTCACTGTCCTTCCAGGTCCCTGGAAACAAGGACTTTGACAGTGAAAGAAACTGACATACTCTCCCTACCTACAGTTTTCTGTCCCTAGAAAAAATGTTTTTTTTAAGCACAATTTAGCACAAGGAGAATTCACTCACTGTCCTTCCAGGTCCCTGGAAACAAGGACTTTGACAGTGAAAGAAACTGACACACTCTCCCTACCTACAGTTTTCTGTCCCTAGAAAAAAATGTTTTTTTTAAGCACAATTTAGCACAAGGAGAATTCACTCACTGTCCTTCCAGGTCCCTGGAAACAAGGACTTTGACAGTGAAAGAAACTGACACACTCTCCCTACCTACAGTTTTCTGTCCCTAGAAAAAATGTTTTTTTTAAGCACAATTTAGCACAAGGAGAATTCACTCACTGTCCTTCCAGGTCCCTGGAAACAAGGACTTTGACAGTGAAAGAAACTGACACACTCTCCCTACCTACAGTTTTCTGTCCCTAGAAAAAAAGTTTTTTTTAAGCACAATTTAGCACAAGGAGAATTCACTCACTGTCCTTCCAGGTCCCTGGAAACAAGGACTTTGACAGTGAAAGAAACTGACACACTCTCCCTACCTACAGTTTTCTGTCCCTAGAATTTTTTTTTTTTTTTAAGCACAATTTAGCACAAGGAGAATTCACTCACTGTCCTTCCAGGTCCCTGGAAACAAGGACTTTGACAGTGAAAGAAACTGACACACTCTCCCTACCTACAGTTTTCTGTCCCTAGAAAAAATGTTTTTTTTAAGCACAATTTAGCACAAGGAGAATTCACTCACTGTCCTTCCAGGTCCCTGGAAACAAGGACTTTGACAGTGAAAGAAACTGACACACTCTCCCTACCTACAGTTTTCTGTCCCTAGAAAAAATGGTTTTTTTAAGCACAATTTAGCACAAGGAGAATTCACTCACTGTCCTTCCAGGTCCCTGGAAACAAGGACTTTGACAGTGAAAGAAACTGACACACTCTCCCTACCTACAGTTTTCTGTCCCTAGAAAAAATGTTTTTTTTAAGCACAATTTAGCACAAGGAGAATTCACTCACTGTCCTTCCAGGTCCCTGGAAACAAGGACTTTGACAGTGAAAGAAACTGACACACTCTCCCTACCTACAGTTTTCTGTCCCTAGAAAAAATGTTTTTTTTAAGCACAATTTAGCACAAGGAGAATTCACTCACTGTCCTTCCAGGTCCCTGGAAAGAAGGACTTTGACAGTGAAAGAAACTGACACACTCTCCCTACCTACAGTTTTCTGTCCCTAGAAAAAATGTTTTTTTTAAGGACAATTTAGCACAAGGAGAATTCACTCACTGTCCTTCCAGGTCCCTGGAAACAAGGACTTTGACAGTGAAAGAAACTGACACACTCTCCCTACCTACAGTTTTCTGTCCCTAGAAAAAATGTTTTTTTTAAGCACAATTTAGCACAAGGAGAATTCACTCACTGTCCTTCCAGGTCCCTGGAAACAAGGACTTTGACAGTGAAAGAAACTGACACACTCTCCCTACCTACAGTTTTCTGTCCCTAGAAAAAATGTTTTTTTTAAGCACAATTTAGCACAAGGAGAATTCACTCACTGTCCTTCCAGGTCCCTGGAAACAAGGACTTTGACAGTGAAAGAAACTGACACACTCTCCCTACCTACAGTTTTCTGTCCCTAGAAAAAATGGTTTTTTAAAGCACAATTTAGCACAAGGAGAATTCACTCACTGTCCTTCCAGGTCCCTGGAAACAAGGACTTTGACAGTGAAAGAAACTGACACACTCTCCCTACCTACAGTTTTCTGTCCCTAGAAAAAATGGTTTTTTTAAGCACAATTTAGCACAAGGAGAATTCACTCACTGTCCTTCCAGGTCCCTGGAAACAAGGACTTTGACAGTGAAAGAAACTGACACACTCTCCCTACCTACAGTTTTCTGTCCCTAGAAAAAATGTTTTTTTTAAGCACAATTTAGCACAAGGAGAATTCACTCACTGTCCTTCCAGGTCCCTGGAAACAAGGACTTTGACAGTGAAAGAAACTGACACACTCTCCCTACCTACAGTTTTCTGTCCCTAGAAAAAATGTTTTTTTTAAGCACAATTTAGCACAAGGAGAATTCACTCACTGTCCTTCCAGGTCCCTGGAAACAAGGACTTTGACAGTGAAAGAAACTGACACACTCTCCCTACCTACAGTTTTCTGTCCCTAGAAAAAATGTTTTTTTTAAGCACAATTTAGCACAAGGAGAATTCACTCACTGTCCTTCCAGGTCCCTGGAAACAAGGACTTTGACAGTGAAAGAAACTGACACACTCTCCCTACCTACAGTTTTCTGTCCCTAGAAAAAATGTTTTTTTTAAGCACAATTTAGCACAAGGAGAATTCACTCACTGTCCTTCCAGGTCCCTGGAAACAAGGACTTTGACAGTGAAAGAAACTGACACACTCTCCCTACCTACAGTTTTCTGTCCCTAGAAAAAATGTTTTTTTTAAGCACAATTTAGCACAAGGAGAATTCACTCACTGTCCTTCCAGGTCCCTGGAAACAAGGACTTTGACAGTGAAAGAAACTGACACACTCTCCCTACCTACAGTTTTCTGTCCCTAGAAAAAATGGTTTTTTTAAGCACAATTTAGCACAAGGAGAATTCACTCACTGTCCTTCCAGGTCCCTGGAAACAAGGACTTTGACAGTGAAAGAAACTGACACACTCTCCCTACCTACAGTTTTCTGTCCCTAGAAAAAATGTTTTTTTTAAGCACAATTTAGCACAAGGAGAATTCACTCACTGTCCTTCCAGGTCCCTGGAAACAAGGACTTTGACAGTGAAAGAAACTGACACACTCTCCCTACCTACAGTTTTCTGTCCCTAGAAAAAATGTTTTTTTTAAGCACAATTTAGCACAAGGAGAATTCACTCACTGTCCTTCCAGGTCCCTGGAAACAAGGACTTTGACAGTGAAAGAAACTGACACACTCTCCCTACCTACAGTTTTCTGTCCCTAGAAAAAATGTTTTTTTTAAGCACAATTTAGCACAAGGAGAATTCACTCACTGTCCTTCCAGGTCCCTGGAAACAAGGACTTTGACAGTGAAAGAAACTGACACTCTCCCTACCTACAGTTTTCTGTCCCTAGAAAAAATGTTTTTTTTAAGCACAATATAGCACAAGCACAAAACACACTGACACTCTCCCTACCTATCCTTCTCTTTCCCTAAACTAAAGGAATCCAGGTTAAGCAAGAAAGAAATAAAAGTCACTGTCCCTGCCTATGCTGCTCTATCCCTGCTCCGGAACACACTACACTAGGCCGCCGTGCTGGCGGCCTTTTATAGTGTGGGGCGTGTACTAAACACCCTCAGCAATAATTGGCCACAGGCATCCTGCCTGTGGCCAATCATTGCTCTCCTCGCTGCCGGCGCTGTGATTGGCCAAGCATGCGGGGTCACAGTGCATGCTTGGCCAATCACAGCGCCTGGATGACACTGCGATGGCGTAGTGCATTGTGGGCCGTTCGCGTCACTCGAATTTGGCGCGAACGGCCCAAATCGTTCGATCTTCGTCGAACGATCGAACAGCCGATGTTCGAGTCGAACGTATGTTCGACTCGAACACGAAGCTCATCCCTACTCTTCATTGTCCTTGTCGTTCCCTTCCCTTCCTTTCCCTTCTCTTCCCTTCCCTTCTCTCTTTTCTTCCTTCCCTTCTCTCTTCTCTCTCCTTCCCCTCCCTTCTCTTTACTTCTCTTCTCTCTTTTCTGCCTTCCCTTCTCTTCCCTTCCTTCCATTCCATTTTCTTCCCTTCCCATGTCTTCTCTTCTCTCTCATTCCCTTTCCTTCTCTTCTTTTCTCTCTTTTCTGCCTTCCCTTCTCTTCTCTATTTCCTCTTCCCTTTCTTCTATTCCTTTTCCTTCTCTTCTTTTCTCTATTTTCTGCCTTCTCTCTTCTCTCCCTTCCCTTCTCTTCCTTGTTTCTTCTATTCTATTCTCTTCCCTTCGCTTCTCTCTCCTTCCCTTCCTTTATCTCCTCTCCTCTTCTCTTCTTTCCTCTTCCATAATTGGTGGAGGGGGAGGGGGGCTCCTCTGTACATGTGTGTACCTGTCTGGCGAGGAGGGGGGTGCTCTTCTACATGTAGAGATGGGTGGGGGGCACCAGGAACGCTGCGGGTGACACAACTGCGCAATGTCAGGACTGCCGGTCCATCACAACGGCACGTTCACATAACACACAACAGACATGTCCGCACACGACCGGGGGAGGGGGGCCGCTGTGCCGTCTCCGGTGTACACGCGTGTGCGTGGCGTGCAATCCAATCCGGTGTAAGGCAGCACGACAAGGAGATTTCACTGCAAGAAGACGGTTCTGCGTGATGCGTGAGGGGGGAGGGAACATGGGACATACACGCTCCACGCACAGATTGCAGGCGACCGATCGTTCTCTAATAAGCCCTCATACAAAGTAAATTGCGCCGAGATCTGCACACGAGCTGCGCTGCTGCTGCACTTTTCATGATTGTAAATCCGGCGCCAAAGAAATGCGAAACTTCACAACGAATAAATGTGAATCAGCGAAAAAGACGTAAATTGTATCGAAACTTCCGCAACCCGGACACCTGAATACCCCGCCCACAGTGCGCATTTCATCTGTCGCTTTTAGGGCAGGTGCGCCCAGATCATGCCCAATTTATGGGCTGGTCTCACCCAGACTCCGCCTCTAAATCTGCAAAGACCGCCCATTGCACATACTTGATGGGCTGGTTCCATTCAGACCCCGCCTCTAAATCTGCAAAGACCGCCCATTCTACTTACTTGATGAGTTGGTTCCGCTCAGACACCGCCTCTAAATCTGCAAAGACCGCCCATTCTACTTACTTGATGGGTTGGTTCCGCTCAGACCCCGCCTCTAAATCTGCAAAGACCGCCCATTGCACATACTTGATGGGTTGGTTCCATTCAGACCCCGCCTCTAAATCTGCAGAAACCACGCATTGCACTCACGTGATAGGTTGGTTCCACTCAGACCCCGCCTCTAAATTTGTCAAAGTCAGGATGATTGTACAGACAAGCTCCACCTTTTATCATTAAAAAGCCATCCCTGAGCTCCAATCAGTGACTCTGCCAAGGCTGAAATGATCTCATCAGTCTGCTGCTGGCAGGAAGCATTTCCTCAGTCTCCCCCCCCCCCCCGATCAGACTGTACATTGTAACTTTGTAGAAGGAGGAGGAGGCATTTCCTTAGTCTCCCCTCCCCCAGTGATCAGACTGTACATTGTAACGTTGTAGCAAGTCACAAGGTGAGAGGCAGCAGCAGGGGATGATCTGTGTCAGACATTTGTGAACACCGCTGAGAGCTGCACAGACACCAGGATTTACATGAGTGTATCATGTAAAGTTTTTGTGTTGGTGATTATTTATGCTGCTCTGTGCCCAGCAGGCCTCAGTCTGCCCCTCCCCCATGTACAGTTTCTGAAAAAGTATTCAAGGAGAATGCTCTCCTTGCCCGGCGCGGTCAGTTTAGGTGGACGGCCATGTCTTGGTAGGTTTGCAGTTGTGCCATACTCTTTCCATTTTCCGATGATGGAGTGAACAGAGCTCCGTGAGATGATAAAAGCTTGGGAGATTTTTTTATAACCTAACCCTGCTTTATACTTCTCCACAACGTTATCCCTGACCTGTCTGGTGTGTTCCTTGGCCTTCATGATGCTGTTTGTTCACTGAGGTTCTCTAACAAACCTCTGAGGGCTTCACAGAACAGCTGTGTTTATACTGAGATTACATGACACACAGGTGGACTCTATTTACTAATTAGGTGACTTCTGAAGGCAATTGGTTCCTCTAGATTTTAGTTATCAGAGTAAAGGGGGCTGAATACAAATGCCCCCCCCCCCCCCCACACACACTTTTCACATATTTATTTGTATCATTTTCCTTCCACTTCACAATTATGTGACACTTTGTGTTGGTCCATCACATAAAATCCCAATAAATTACATTTACGTTTTTGGTTGTAACAAAATGTGGGGAATTTCAAGGGGTATAAATACTTTTTCCAGGCACTGTAGTGGACGCCGTCTCTGGTTCTGGTGCCCGCCATGCTCTGTACACGGGCAGCCCGGCTCTTCCTGTGTCCAGGTGTCAGGAAATCCCGCACCGGAGCTCTTTGTAGTCGGCGGAGTGTAATTATAACTTCCCGGGAAGGCAGCTGCCCCCCCCCCCCGGAATGTGCCACCCAGAGAGACCCACCTGTGTTTAGGGCAAAGCAGCAGCTGGCACCTTCAAAGGGGGAGATCGTCCTTCCATCTGTGCCACACCCGGGGGTGTCTGTCCTTGTGTGGTGGAGGGGGGTAAGGGCCGGGCTGGGGAGTAGGCACAAGAGGCAACCGCCTGGGGGGCTTCAGCAAAGGGGGGGGGCAGAGAATAAGCAGAACCTACACTGTATACTTGTGGCCTTAGGTGTCCCTCTTCCAGGTATTTACTTCCGATCACAGGACTCCCCCTGACAACCCTTCCATCTGCTTCATTCCAACGGCACCATGTCTGTTCAGGCATCACCCAGGGACACCATGTTGTCTCAGAAATACACAATCATGAAAATCAAATATTACAAATATAACAATGACCAGCCACCTCTTCTAAACTCACTCCAGGTTGCTATGCACCCTCCATGCACGCCCCATGCACCCTCCTTGAACCCTCCATGCACATTCCATGCACCCTTTGTGCATCCTCCATACACCTTCCATGCACGCTCCATGCACTCTCCATGCACCATCACGTGCACCCTCCATGCACCTTCACATGCATGCTCCATGCACCCTCCATGCACATTCACATGCATGCTCCATGCACCTTCCATGCACGCTCCATGCACCTTCTATGCACGCTCCATGCACCCTCCATGCACGCCCCATGCACCCTCCTTGAACCCTCCATGCACATTCCATGCATCCTTTGTGCATCCTCCGTACACCTTCCATGCACGCTCCATGCACCTTCACGTGCACCCTCCATGCACCTTCACATGCATGCTCCATGCACCCTCCATGCACCTTCACATGCATTCTCCATGCACCATCCATGCACGCTCCATGCACCTTCTATGCACGCTCCATGCACGCTCCATGCACCCTCCATGCACCTTCACATGCATGATCCATGCACCCTCACATGCATGCTCCATGCACCTTCACATGCATGCTCCATGCACCCTCCATGCACCTTCACATGCACCCTCCATGCACCTTTACATGCACCCTCTATGCACCTTCACATGCATGCTCCATGCACCCTCCATGCACCTTCACATGCATGCTCCAGGCACCCTCCATGCACCTTCCATGCACGCTCCATGCACCTTCACATGTATGCGCCATGCACCCTCACATGCACGCTCCATGCACCCTCACATGCATGCTCCATGCACCCTCCATGCACCTTCACATGTATGCTCCATGCACCCTCACATGCACGCTCCATGCACCTTCACATGCATGCTCCATGCACCTTCACATGTACCCTCCATGCACCTTCACATGCATGCTCCAGCCTGGCACCCTCCATGCACCTTCCATGCACGCTCCATGCACCCGCACAACTAGAAATCTCCATTATTATGGGGGATGGTCAGCACTGTGTCGGGCCCGGCATTGACCTTGAAGGCCGATCCAGAGGTGTCAGGCGCTCTCCACGGCCGACACTTTGACCTCACATGTAATTCGCCCCGAAGAGTTTTCACAGCTTGCAGGCCGCTAACAATGTTGGCGCTGCATGATGCCGGGATTACCGGCTCCGGCCAGAACCGGTCCGACTGGCTGCTGGATGTCTACCAAAGTTTACATTGCTGAGACTGAGCAACAAGGAGGAATGTGAGACGAAATACTCCAATCCCTCCACATATATAGCTCTGACATATACCGCAGCGCTGTATAGAGACTACTGAGCCAATCACATCAGTCTCTGTACAGAGGAGCTTACACTCTAATGTCCCCTCCCCCACAGTCACATCAGTCTCTGTACCAGAGGAGCTTACACTCTAATGTCCCCTCCCCCACAGTCACATCAGTCTCTGTACAGAGGAGCTTACACTCTAATGTCCCCTCCCCCCACAGTCACATCCGTCTCTGTACAGAGGAGCTTACACTCTAATGTCCCCTCCCCCCACATCACATCAGTCTCTATACAGAGGAGCTTACACTCTAATGTCCCCTCCCCCACATCACATCAGTCTCTGTCCAGAGGAGCTTACACTCTAATGTCCCCTCCCCCACAGTCACATCAGTCTCTGTACCAGAGGAGCTTACACTCTAATGTCCCCTCCCCCACAGTCACATCAGTCTCTGTACCAGAGGAGCTTACACTCTAATGTCCCCTCCCCCCACATCACATCAGTCTCTATACAGAGGAGCTTACACTCTAATGTCCCCTCCCCCACATCACATCAGTCTCTGTCCAGAGGAGCTTACACTCTAATGTCCCCTCCCCCCACACATCACATCAGTCTCTATACAGAGGAGCTTACACTCTAATGTCCCCTCCCCCCACATCACATCAGTCTCTGTACAGAGGAGCCTACACTCTAATGTCCCCTCCCCCACATCACATCAGTCTCTATACAGAGGAGCTTACACTCTAATGTCCCCTCCCCCCCACAGTCACATCAGTCTCTGTGCAGAGGAGCTTACACTCTAATGCCCCCCCCCCCACAGTCACATCAGTCTCTGTACAGAGGAGCTTACACTCTAATGTCCCCTCCCCCCACATCACATCAGTCTCTATACAGAGGAGCTTACACTCTAATGTCCCCTCCCCCACATCACATCAGTCTCTGTCCAGAGGAGCTTACACTCTAATGTCCCCTCCCCCACAGTCACATCAGTCTCTGTACCAGAGGAGCTTACACTCTAATGTCCCCTCCCCCACAGTCACATCAGTCTCTGTACCAGAGGAGCTTACACTCTAATGTCCCCTCCCCCCACATCACATCAGTCTCTATACAGAGGAGCTTACACTCTAATGTCCCCTCCCCCACATCACATCAGTCTCTGTCCAGAGGAGCTTACACTCTAATGTCCCCTCCCCCCACACATCACATCAGTCTCTATACAGAGGAGCTTACACTCTAATGTCCCCTCCCCCCACACATCACATCAGTCTCTATACAGAGGAGCTTACACTCTAATGTCCCCTCCCCCCACATCACATCAGTCTCTATACAGAGGAGCTTACACTCTAATGTCCCCTCCCCCACAGTCACATCAGTCTCTGTACAGAGGAGCTTACACTCTAATGTCCCCTCCCCCCACAGTCACATCAGTCTCTGTACAGAGGAGCTTACACTCTAATGTCCCCTCCCCCCACATCACATCAGTCTCTATACAGAGGAGCTTACACTCTAATGTCCCCTCCCCCACATCACATCAGTCTCTGTCCAGAGGAGCTTACACTCTAATGTCCCCTCCCCCACAGTCACATCAGTCTCTGTACCAGAGGAGCTTACACTCTAATGTCCCCTCCCCCACAGTCACATCAGTCTCTGTACCAGAGGAGCTTACACTCTAATGTCCCCTCCCCCCACATCACATCAGTCTCTATACAGAGGAGCTTACACTCTAATGTCCCCTCCCCCACATCACATCAGTCTCTGTCCAGAGGAGCTTACACTCTAATGTCCCCTCCCCCCACACATCACATCAGTCTCTATACAGAGGAGCTTACACTCTAATGTCCCCTCCCCCCACACATCACATCAGTCTCTATACAGAGGAGCTTACACTATAATGTCCCCTCCCCCCACATCACATCAGTCTCTATACAGAGGAGCTTACACTCTAATGTCCCCTCCCCCACAGTCACATCAGTCTCTGTACAGAGGAGCTTACACTCTAATGTCCCCTCCCCCCACAGTCACATCAGTCTCTGTACAGAGGAGCTTACACTCTAATGCCCCCTCCCCCACAGTCACATCCGTCTCTGTACAGAGGAGCTTACACTCTAATGTCCCCTCCCCCCCCCCACAGTCACATCAGTCTCTGTACCAGAGGAGCTTACACTCTAATGCCCCCTCCCCCACAGTCACATCAGTCTCTGTACAGAGGAGCTTACACTCTAATGTCCCCTCCCCCCACAGTCACATCAGTCTCTGTACAGAGGAGCTTACACTCTAATGTCCCCTCCCCCACAGTCACATCAGTCTCTGTACCAGAGGAGCTTACACTCTAATGTCCCCTCCCCCCACATCACATCAGTCTCTATACAGAGGAGCTTACACTCTAATGTCCCCTCCCCCACATCACATCAGTCTCTATACAGAGGAGCTTACACTCTAATGACCCCTCCCCCCACATCACATCAGTCTCTGTACAGAGGAGCTTACACTCTAATGCCCCCCCCCCACAGTCACATTAGTCTCTGTACCAAAGGAGCTTACACTCTAATGTCCCCTCCCCCACAGTCACATCAGTCTCTGTCCAGAGGAGCTTACACTCTAATGTCCCCTCCCCCCACACATTACATCAGTCTCTATACAGAGGAGCTTACACTTTAATGTCCCCTCCCCCCACATCACATCAGTCTCTGTACAGAGGAGCTTACACTGTAATGTCCCCTCCCCCACATCACATCAGTCTCTATACAGAGGAGCTTACACTCTAATGTCCCCTCCCCCCCACAGTCACATCAGTCTCTGTACAGAGGAGCTTACACTCTAATGTCCCCTCCCCCACATCACATCAGTCTCTGTACAGAGGAGCTTACACTCTAATGTCCCCTCCCCCACAGTCACATCAGTCTCTGTACAGAGGAGCTTACACTCTAATGTCCCCTCCCCCACAGTCACATCAGTCTCTGTACAGATGAGCTTACACTCTAATGCCCCCTCCCCCCACATCACATCAGTCTCTATACAGAGGAGCTTACACTCTAATGTCCCCTCCCCCCCACAGTCACATCAGTCTCTATACAGAGGAGCTTACACTCTAATGTCCCCTCCCCTACATCACATCAGTCTCTATACAGAGGAGCTTACACTCTAATGTCCGATTCCCCCACATCACATCAGTCTCTGTACCAGAGGAGCTTACACTCTAATGTCCCCTCCCCCCACACATCACATCAGTCTCTGTACAGAGGAGCTTACACTCTAATGTCCCCTCCCCCACAGTCACATCAGTCTCTGTACAGAGGAGCTTACACTCTAATGTCCCCTCCCCCACAGTCACATCAGTCTCTGTACAGAGAAGCTTACACTCTAATGTCCGATTCCCCCACATCACATCAGTCTCTGTACAGAGGAGCTTACACTCTAATGTCCCCTCCCCCACAGTCACATCAGTCTCTGTACAGAGGAGCTTACACTCTAATGTCCCCTCCCCCACAGTCACATCAGTCTCTGTACAGAGGAGCTTACACTCTAATGTCCCCTCCCCCACAGTCACATCAGTCTCTGTACAGAGGAGCTTACACTCTAATGTCCCCTCCCCCACAGTCACATCAGTCTCTGTACAGAGGAGCTTACACTCTAATGTCCCCTCCCCCACAGTCACATCAGTCTCTGTACAGAGGAGCTTACACTCTAATGTCTGGTGCACATCTCAGGCGGAGATTGGGAGTGAGTGGCACTAAGTTACTTGTCCAGTCTCAGAGTTTAGGAAGGTGTCAGGCTCTGGTTGCTCTGGTTCCCTTCCTGAGGGTGACCCCCGCCTGGACTCTTTGACTTTATGTGAATTCTCTCAGATGTTGTCACGTTTCGTGTCCCCAGGCGGGGGATTTATGGCGATGTGGACAGGCCGGTCCATTCCTCGGCGTACAGTCAGCGCTCTCTTTCCCGGCAGAGTCCCGGGGAGTTCCGGGCAGTAAAGGGGGAAATAATTGCCGGTGGCCGGGCACATCCTGCTGCTTTGTGTCCCTGTGATGTCACCGGGGAGGATTGTGCAGCTTGTAAAAGGCCTGACACATCGACACCTGAGAGATGACTGCTGGCTGCCCGGGAGACGTCCAATATGGGGGGTGGGGGGGATTGTGCAACACAGACAGTCCCCCAGGACAAAGACATTGCCAGTGCCCCGGTGTGAGTCGCATGTCAAGAGGAACGTCATTTTTGTTACCCCCAGACATGAGATGGGCAAGATCTCACCAACTGAGGTCAAGACCAAGTCCAGCAAGGGCAAACGTCACTGGTCAATCGATCAACAACATGGTGGTCATGGGACTTCACCAGTCAAAAACACCCTCATGGTGGTCATGGGACTTCACCTATCAATATCATGGTGGTCATGGGACTTCACCAATCAACAACACCCTCATGGTGGTCATGGGACTTCACCGATCAATATCAAGGTGGTCATGGGACTTCACCAATCAACAACACCCTCATGGTGGTCATGGGACTTCATCAATCAACAACACCCTCATGGTGGTCATATGACTTCACCGATCAATATCAAGGTGGTCATATGACTTCACCTATCAATATCATGGTGGTCATGGGACTTCACCAATCAATAACTTGGTGGTCATGTGACTTCACCAATCAATAACATGGTGGTCATGGGACTTCACCGATCAATAACATGGTGGTCATGGGACTTCACCGATCAATAACATGGTGATCATAGGACTTCACCAATCAACAACACCCTCATGGTGGTCATGGGACTTCACCGATCAATATCATGGTGGTCATGGGACTTCACCAATCAATATAACGGTGGTCATATGACTTCACTGATCAATATCATGGTGGTCATATGACTTCACTGATCAATATCATGGTGGTCATGGGACTTCACCGATCAATAACATGGTGGCCATATGACTTCACCGATCAATAACATGGTGGTCATGGGACTTCACCGATCAATAACATGGTGGCCATGGGACTTCACCGATCAATATCATGTTGGTCATATGACTTCACCGATCAATATCATGGTGGTCATATGACTTCACCGATCAATATCATGGTAGTCATATGACTTGACCAATCAATATCATGGTGGTCATGGGACTTCACCAATCAATATCATGGGGGTCATGGGACTTCTCCGATCAATAACATGGTGGTCATATGACTTCACCAATCAATATCATGGTGGTCATGGGACTTCACTGATCAATATCATGGTGGTCATGGGACTTCACCGATCAATAACATGGTGGTCATTGGACTACACTGATCAATATCATGGTGGTCATGGGACTTCACTGATCAATATCATGTTGGTCATATGACTTCACCGATCAATATCATGGTGGTCATGGGACGTCACCGATCAATATTATGGTGGTCATGGGACTTCACCAATCAATATCATGGTGGTCATATGACTTCACCGATCAATATCATGGTGGTCATGGGAGTTCACCAATCAATATTATGGTGGTCATGGGACTTCACTAATCAATATCATGGTGGTCATGGGACTTCACCGATCAATAACATGGTGGCCATGGGACTTCACCGATCAATTACATGGTGGCCATGGGACTTCACCGATCAATATCATGTTGGTCATGTGACTTCACCGATCAATATCATGGTGGTCATGGGACTTCACCGATCAATAACATGGTGGCCATGGGACTTCACCAATCAATATCATGTTGGTCATATGACTTCAACGATCAATATCATGGTGGTCATGGGACTTCACCAATCAATATTATGGTGGTCATGGGACTTCACTAATCAATATCATGGTGGTCATGGGACTTCACCGATCAATAACATGGTGGCCATGGGACTTCACCGATCAATATCATGTTGGTCATATGACTTCACCGATCAATATCATGGTGGTCATATGACTTCACCGATCAATAACATGGTGGCCATGGGACATCACCGATCAATATCATGTTGGTCATATGACTTCACCGATCAATATCATGGTGGTCATGGGAGTTCACCAATCAATATTATGGTGGTCATGGGACTTCACTAATCAATATCATGGTGGTCATGGGACTTCACCGATCAATAACATGGTGGTCATGGGACTTCACCGATCAATATCATGTTGGTCATATGACTGCACCGATCAATATCATGGTGGTCATATGACTTCACCGATCAATATCATGGTAGTCATATGACTTGACCAATCAATATCATGGGGGTCATGGTACTTCTCCGATCAATAACATGGTGGTCATATGACTTCACCAATCAATATAATGGTGGTCATGGGACTTCACTGATCAATATCATGGTGGTCATGGGACTTCACCGATCAATAACATGGTGGTCATTGGACTTCACTGATCAATAACATGGTGGTCATGGGACTTCACGATCAATATCATGTTGGTCATATGACTTCACCGATCAATATCATGGTGTCATGGGACGTCACCGATCAATATCATGGTGGTCATGGGACTTCACCAATCAATATCATGGTGGTCATATGACTTCACCGATCAATATCATGGTGGTCATGGGAGTTCACCAATCAATATTATGGTGGTCATGGGACTTCACTAATCAATATCATGGTGGTCATGGGACTTCACCGATCAATAACATGGTGGCCATGGGACTTCACCGATCAATAACATGGTGGCCATGGGACTTCACCGATCAATATCATGTTGGTCATATGACTTCACCGATCAATATCATGGTGGTCATGGGACTTCACCGATCAATAACATGGTGGCCATGGGACTTCACTGATCAATATCATGTTGGTCATATGACTTCACCGATCAATATCATGGTGACCATATGACTTCACTGATCAATATCATGGTGGTCATATGACTTCACTGATCAATATCATGGTGGTCATATGACTTCACTGATCAATATCATGGTGGTCATGGGACTTCACCGATCAATAACATGGTGGCCATATGACTTCACTGATCAATAACATGGTGGTCATGGGACTTCGATCAATAACATGGTGGCCATGGGACTTCACCGATCAATATCATGTTGGTCATATGACTTCACCGATCAATATCATGGTGGTCATATGACTTCACCGAACAATATCATGGTAGTCATATGACTTGACCAATCAATATCATGGTGGTCATGGGACTTCACCAATCAATATCATGGGGGTCATGGGACTTCTCTGATCAATAACATGGTGGTCATATGACTTCACCAATCAATATCATGGTGGTCATGGGACTTCACTGATCAATATCATGGTGGTCATGGGACTTCACCGATCAATAACATGGTGGTCATTGGACTTCACTGATCAATAACATGGTGGTCATGGGACTTCACTGATCAATATCATGTTGGTCATATGACTTCACCGATCAATATCATGGTGGTCATGGGACGTCACCGATCAATATCATGGTGGTCATGGGACTTCACCAATCAATATCATGGTGGTCATATGACTTCACCGATCAATATCATGGTGGTCATGGGAGTTCACCAATCAATATTATGGTGGTCATGGGACTTCACTAATCAATATCATGGTGGTCATGGGACTTCACTGATCAATAACATGGTGGCCATGGGACTTCACCGATCAATAACATGGTGGCCATGGGACTTCACCGATCAATATCATGTTGGTCATGTGACTTCACCGATCAATATCATGGTGGTCATGGGACTTCACCGATCAATAACATGGTGGTCATGGGACTTCACCAATCAATATCATGTTGGTCATATGACTTCACCGATCAATATCATGGTGGTCATGGGACTTCACCAATCAATATCATGGTGGTCATGGGACTTCCCTAATCAATATCATGGTGGCCATGGGACTTCACCGATCAATAACATGGTGGTCATATGACTTCACCGATCAATATCATGGTGGTCATGGGAATTCACCGATCAATAACATGGTGGCCATGGGACTTCACCGATCAATATCATGTTGGTCATATGACTTCACCGATCAATGTCATGGTGGTCATGGGACTTCACCGATCAATAACATGGTGGCCATGGGACTTCACCGATCAATATCATGTTGGTCATATGACTTCACCGATCAATGTCATGGTGGTCATGGGACTTCACCAATCAATATCATGGTGGTCATATGACTTCACCGATCAATATCATGGTAGTCATATGACTTGACCAATCAATATCATGGTGGTCATGGGACTTCACCAATCAATATCATGGGGGTCATGGGACTTCTCCGATCAATAACATGGTGGTCATATGACTTCACCAATCAATATATTGGTGGTCATGGGACTTCACTGATCAATATCATGGTGGTCATGGGACTTCACCGATCAATAACATGGTGGTCATTGGACTTCACTGATCAATAACATGGTGGTCATGGGACTTCACGATCAATATCATGTTGGTCATATGACTTCACCGATCAATATCATGGTGGTCATTGGACGTCACCGATCAATATCATGGTGGACATAGGACTTCACCAATCAATATCATGGTGGTCATATGACTTCACCGATCAATATCATGGTGGTCATGGGAGTTCACCAATCAATATTATGGTGGTCATGGGACTTCACTAATCAATATCATGGTGGTCATGGGACTTCACCGATCAATAACATGGTGGCCATGGGACTTAACAAATCAATATCATGTTGGTCATATGACTTCACCGATCAATATCATGGTGGTCATGGGACTTCACCGATCAATAACATGGTGGCCATGGGACTTCACCGATCAATATCATGTTGGTCATATGACTTCACCGATCAATATCATGGTGGTCATATGACTTCACTGATCAATATCATGGTGGTCATGGGACTTCACTGATCAATAACATGGTGGCCATATGACTTCACCGATCAATAACATGGTGGTCATGGGACTTCGATCAATAACATGGTGGCCATGGGACTTCACCGATCAATATCATGTTGGTCATATGACTTCACCGATCAATATCATGGTGGTCATATGACTTCACCGATCAATATCATGGTAGTCATATGACTTGACCAATCAATATCATGGTGGTCATGGGACTTCACCAATCAATATCATGGGGGTCATGGGACTTCTCTGATCAATAACATGGTGGTCATATGACTTCACCAATCAATATCATGGTGGTCATGGGACTTCACTGATCAATATCATGGTGGTCATGGGACTTCACCGATCAATATCATGTTGGTCATATGACTTCACCGATCAATATCATGGTGGTCATGGGACGTCACCGATCAATATCATGGTGGTCATGGGACTACACCAATCAATATCATGGTGGTCATATGACTTCACCGATCAATATCATGGTGGTCATGGGAGTTCACCAATCAATATTATGGTGGTCATGGGACTTCACTAATCAATATCATGATGGTCATGGGACTTCACCGATCAATAACATGGTGGTCATATGACTTCACCGATCAATATCATGGTGGTCATGGGACTTCACCAATCAATATCATGGTGGTCATGGGACTTCACCGATCAATAACATGGTGGCCATGGGACTTCACCGATCCACAGCATGGTGGTCATGGGACTTCACCGATCCACAACATGGTGGTCATGGGACTTCACCGGGTTTATACAGAAGTGTGAACTGATGAGTAGTGATGAGCCGAACACCCCCGGGTTCGGTTCGCACCAGAACCCGCGAACGGACCGAAAGTTCGAACGAACATTAGAACCCTATTAAATACAATGGATGCGAACGTTCGAATTCTAAAGTGCTAATTATAACAACTATTATGCATGTTATTGTCCTAAAAAGGGTTTGGGAACCCGGGTTCTGCACCAGGGGACATGTATCAATGCAAAAAGAAGTTTTAAAAACGGTCGTTTTTCGGGAGCAGTCATTTTAATGATGCATAAAGTGAAAAAAAAAAGTCAAATATTCCTTTAAATATCGTACCTGGGGGGTGTCTAAAGTATGCCTGCGAAGTGCCACGTGTTTCCCGTGTTTAGAACTGTCCCTGCACAAAATGACACTTCTAAAGGAAAAAAAAGCCATTTAAAACTGCTTGCGGCTTTAATGCAATGTCTGGTCCCGGTAATATGGATGAAAATCTTTAAGAAAAATGGCATAGCTACCCCATGACCCCCCCCCCCCACCCCAGCCCATTACCAGCCCCTTTGGGTCTTGTATGGATATTAAGGGGAACCCCGCACACAAAATAAAAAAGGCCCTATATACTCTGAACAGCCGTATACAGGCGGTGCATACAAGACAGGGACTGTAGGTTTGTTCTTATGTAGAATCTGTTTGTAATTTTGAACAGGTACATTGTTTAAGTGGAGCTCCAGCCCAAATTCCTTTTTTTTAGCTTTTTGGAAAACATAGGGAAGGGTTATCACCCCTGTAACATTTGTTTTGCTGTCTGTGCCCCTGTTCAGAACATTTCACCTCACTTTCCGTCCCAATGACAACTGTTTTTGAAATGTGGTGTTTTTATTGAAACAAGGATTGGTGATAAAGCATCAGTAGAGAGGAGACACCTTTCTCCCATATTAATTCTTACAGGAGAGAATTTTCCTTCCTAGGGGTAGATTTCCTCTCACTTCCTGTTGTCTTCCTCCGTTTGCAAGTAGGAGTCGTTTGTAAGTTGGATGTTTGAAAGTAGGGACCTTCCGTATATACTCTGCAGAAATTGGCCCCTTAGGTGTTGGTGTTGGCACAACACTGAAAGCACTCACAGTTATTCTTGGTGGGTGCTGGAACGCCCTGCTGTCAAGTATAATATCAGGAATTGTAATAACATATAATTGTTGATCAGTGGTAGTAAAAATTGGGCCTTTGATGGTGGTGCTGGTGCCCCAACACTGTAAGGCCTGACAGTTACTCTTGGTGGGCGCAGCAATGGTCCCTGCTGTGAATTATTAGATCAATAATTATAATTGCATGCCCCTGTTGAACAGGGGCTGAAAAATTGGGCCTTTGGTGGTGGTGGTGGTGGTGATGGTGGTGCTGGTGCCACAACACTGTAAGGCCTGACAGTTACTCTTGGTGGGCGCAGCAATGCTCCCTGCTGTGAATTATTAGATCAATAATTATAATTGCATGCCCCTGTTGAACAGGGGCTGAAAAATTGGGCCTTTGGTGGTGGTGGTGGTGGTGATGGTGGTGCTGGTGCCACAACACTGTAAGGCCTGACAGTTACTCTTGGTGGGCGCAGCAATGCTCCCTACTGTGAATTATTAGATCAATAATTATAATTGCATGCCCCTGTTGAACAGGGGCTGAAAAATTGGGCCTTTGGTGGTGGTGGTGGTGGTGATGGTGGTGCTGGTGCCACAACACTGTAAGGCCTGACAGTTACTCTTGGTGGGCGCAGCAATGCTCCCTGCTGTGAATTATTAGATCAATAATTATAATTGCATGCCCCTGTTGAACAGGGGCTGAAAAATTGGGCCTTTGGTGGTGGTGGTGGTGGTGATGGTGGTGCTGGTGCCACAACACTGTAAGGCCTGACAGTTACTCTTGGTGGGCGCAGCAATGCTCCCTGCTGTGAATTATTAGATCAATAATTATAATTGCATGCCCCTGTTGAACAGGGGCTGAAAAATTGGGCCTTAGGCACTGGTGGCACAACACTGCAACCCCTCACAGATACTGTACTTGGAGCACAGCAATGAGGCCTGTTGCAAAGTATTGCATCAAAAATTTTAATTACACGCCCCTGTTAAACAGGGGCTGAAAAATTGGGCCTTAGCCACTGGTGGCGTCACCCATAAACCAAAATGATCTTCCAAGCTATCATTGTTAATCGTATCATTGAGGAGGAGGAGGAGGATAGCCAGTCAACATAACAGCACAGGCACTCAGCATCAGCATCAGTCTTGAAGGGATGTGACATTTTAAAATCAATTAGTCTGTTATATCAGCATCTGGTGTGTGGTAGCTGGTGGTGATCCAAGACTGGTTCATCTTGATGAAAGTCAGTCGATCAACCGAGTCGGTGGACAGGCGCACCCTGTGATCCGTGACAAATCCTCCAGCAGCACTGAATGTGCGTTCTGAAAGAACGCTGGATGCAGGACAGGCCAGTAGCTCAATTGCATACTGTGCAAGCTCTGGCCAGTGATCCATCCTCAAGACCCAGTAAGCCAGAGGATTTTCGGTGGGGAAGGTGTCCAAGTCTGACCTTGCCCCTAGGTATTCCTGCACCATGTATATCAGACGCTGGCGATGGTTGCTGGAACCGATCATACTTTGGGGCTGCGGACTAAAGAATTGTCTGAACGCATCGGTCAGACGGCCACCTTCCCCACCGCTCCTTCTTTGACTGCCCGAAACCTCAGCAACTCGTTGTCCAGGACCAGGAGTTTGTAACCTCCCAGTCTCTGGGAACGCGTTGCACAGACCTTTCTGCAAGGCCTCCCGGAGTTGTCTCATCCTCTGCTCCCTCTGCGACGGTACGATAAGGTCCGCAACCTTACCCTTGTACCGTGGATCAAGGAGAGTGGCCAGCCAGTAATGGTCCCTCTCCTTGATCCGAAGAATACGAGGATCCTTCCGCAGACTTTGCAGGATCAGGGAGGCCATGCAGCGTAGGTTAGCTGAGGCATTCGCTCCGGAGTCCTCTGGGTCACTAAGGACGACATGATCCGCAGCCACCTCCTCCCAGCCACGTACAAGTCCACTGGTTTCTTGGGACTGTAAATCATCCCTAAAAGACTGCTGCTGATGATGCTGAGTGCCAGCCTCCACCTCCATGCTGACACAATCCTCCTCCTCCTCCTCCTCCTCTTCCTGTGCGATGGGTGGGACAGAAGGAACACTGTCTGGGTAAAGGGGGCCTTGAGAGGCAAGGAAGTCCTCCTCTTCCTGCCTCTGTTCTGCCTCAAGTGCCCTGTCCATTATTCCACGCAGCGTGTGCTCCAACAGGTGGACAAGAGGTACAGTGTCACTGATGCATGCACTGTCACTGCTCACCATCCTCGTGGCCTCCTCAAATGGTGCCAGGACAGTGCATGCATCCCTGATCATGCCCCACTGGCGTGGTGAAAAAAAAACGAGCTCCCCTGACCCTGTCCTGGTGCCGTAGTCGCACAGGTACTCATTGATGGCCCTCTGCTGCGTGTGCAGCCGCTGCAGCATGGCCAACGTTGAGTTCCACCTGGTGGGCATGTCACATATAAGGCGGTTCTTGGGCAGGTTCAACTCCTTTTGAAGCTCAGCCAGGCGAGCACTGGCATTATAAGATCTGCGGAAATGCACACAGACTTTCCTGGCCTGCCTCAGGACATCCTGTAAGCCCGGGTACCTGCCCAAGAACCGCTGCACCACCAGGTTAAGGACGTGAGCCATACAGGGCACATGGGTCAGTTGTCCCTGTCGGAGGGCGGAGAGGAGGTTGGTGCCATTGTCGCAAACCACCATTCCTGGCTTAAGCTGGTGTGGCGTCAACCACCTCTCGGCCTGCCCCTGCAGAGCAGACAGGACCTCTGCCCCAGTGTGGCTCCTGTCCCCCAAACACACCAGCGCAAGCACGGCATGGCATCTTTTTGCCTGCGTACTTGCGTAGCCCCTTGAACGCCTACGGAGCACCGCTGGTTCCAAGGACAAACCACAGGAAGAGGCCATGGAGGAAGAAGAGGAGGGGGTGGAGGAGAGAGGTGTGTCACAACCAGTAGTAGCATTTTGGAGGCGTGGCGGTGGAACAACCTCCAACACTACTGCACCTTGTCCTGCATCCTTCCCAGCTGCCAAAAGAGTGACCCAATGGGCCGTGAAAGAAAGGTAACGTCCCTGTCCATGCCTGCTGGACCATGAGTCAGCGGTAATATGCACCTTACCGCTGACCGCCCTGTCCAGCGAGGCCAAGACATTGCCTTCCACATGCCTGTAGAGAGCCGGAATAGCCTTCCGTGCGAAAAAGTGTCGTTTGGGAACCTGCCACTGAGGAACCGCACATTGCACAAACTCACGGAAGGGGGCAGAGTCTACCAACTGAAAAGGCAGCAGTTGAAGCGCTAGCAATTTAGCCAAGCTAGCATTCAACCGCTGGGCATGTGGATGGCTGGGAGTGAACTTCTTTCGACGGTCCAGCAGCTGGGGCAGGGAAATTTGCCTGCTAGAATCGGACGTCGGTGTACTGCTAGCAGAGTGGCCGCAAGTACTTGGCTGTGACACACCTAATTCTACACCTTCATTCCTCTCAGTGCATGTTTCAGAGAGGAGTGAAGGTATAGTGGGGTTGGAGATCCCAGCTGATGCGGTGCAAGAAGAGGTCAGCTTTGTTCTTTGGTGTGGGTCTTTAAGGTAGGCTTGCCAACGAGCTGCATGGCAGGTCAACATATGTCTGATCAAGCATGTGGTGCCCAAGCGGCTGATGTTTTGGCCACGCGATATACGCTTGAGACATATGTTGCAAACAGCAGCTGTGCGATCTGATGCACTCGCCTCAAAAAAGGCCCACACCAAAGAACTTTTTGAATGACGGGCAGAGGCAGCGCCCTGCACAGGCGGAGCTCTGCGGTGTGATTCCGTCTGTGTGCTGCCCATACGCTGGCCACTCAAGGGCATCCTGCCTCGTTGGAGATGTGCCTCCTCCTCATCCTCCTCCTCCTCCTCTCTCCTATTAGGCACCCACGTGGAGTCAGTGACCTCATCATCCCCTCCCTCCTCATCACTGGAGCCAATCTGGCAGTATGCTGCAGCTCCTTGCACAGATGGAAAGGGCTGCAAGGGCTGGGACGGTGATAATAATGGGGGATTTTAACTACCCAGAAATTGACTGGAGTAATGGAACTGCTGGGACAGTTAAAGGGCAAAAATTTATAAACCTATTGCAGGACAATTTTATGGTCCAGTTTATTGAGGCCCCAACTAGGAATGATGCTCTGTTGGACCTGGTAATCTCAAACCATGCAGAGCGTATTACTAATGTTCAGATAAAGGAACACCTGGGTAGCAGTGACCATAACATGATTTCATTTGATGTTAGTTGTAAGCAAAAATCACATACAGGAAAGATAAAAACACTTAATTTCAAGAGAGCAAATTTTCCAAGGATGAGTGCTGCTCTCCAGGACTTAGACTGGGAAGGAATATTGGCATCAATGGGCACAGAACAGAAATGGGAATTCTTCAAAAAGACTGTTTGGGAACTCACTGCAAAGTATATTCCCATGGGCAATAAGTTTAAAAGGCTAAAAATAAAACCTATGTGGCTCACTGACAAAGTTAAAAAAGCTATAAACTATAAGAAAAGAGCTTTTAAAAAATATAAAAATGAGGGAACACTAGTGTCATTTAAATGTTACAAAGAATATAACAGGATATGTAAAAAGGAAATCAAGGATGCTAAAATTCAAAATGAACGACAGATTGCAAAAGATAGTAGGACAAACCCCAAAAAATTCTTCAAATATATTAATAGTAAAAAGGTCAAGTCTGAGCATGTAGGCCCTTTACAAAATAATCTAGAGTGGGTGACTGGGGACAAAGAGAAGGCTAATTTATTAAATACTTTCTTCAGTTCTGTGTATACAAAGGAGCATGGGGGAGCTCATGTCCAAAATGGGGGTGGTAGTGACACAGCCCCAAATCCACAATGGCTCAAAAGTGATATGGTCCAGAAATATTTAGATGGAATAAAGGTGGATAAAGCACCTGGACCAGATGGCATACACCCACGGATCCTAAAAGAATTGAGCTCTGTAATTTCAAAGCCATTGTATTTAATTTTTAGGGACTCATTAATGACAGGAATAGTACCACTGGATTGGCGCAGGGCCAATGTGGTGCCTATATTTAAAAAGGGAATTAAGTGTTTACCAAGTAACTATAGACCTGTTAGTTTAACTTCTATAGTTGGGAAAATACTGGAGAGATTAATAAAAGACACATAGATGAGTTCTTGCTGGAAAAAAACTATTTAAGCAACAGACAGCATGGATTCATGAAAGACAGAAGTTGTCAAACAAACCTGATTTCTTTTTATGAAGAGGTAAGTAAGACCTTGGACAGAGGGGTGGCAGTGGACGTGGTATACTTGGATTTTGCAAAAGCGTTCGATACAGTTCCCCACACACGGCTCATGTGTAAGGTAAAGTCTACAGGATTGGAAATATCAGTTTGTAAATGGATAGAAAACTGGAGTAGTGGTTAATGATTCTTACTCTGAATGGTCCAAGGTTATCAGTGGTGTACCCCAAGGTTCAGTGCTGGGACCCTTACTTTTTAATATGTTTATAAATGATATTGGGTCTGAGATCAAAAGTAACATTTCTGTCTTTGCAGATGACACCAAGCTATGCAGTGGAATAACGTCCTTACAGGATGTCGCCAATTTACAAGCCGACCTCAATGCTCTGTCTAATTGGGCGACTATGTGGCAGATGAGGTTTAATGTTGATAAATGTAAAGTTATGCACTTGGGGGCTAATAATATGAATGCATCATACATACTAGGGGGAGTACAACTGGGGGGATCCGTAGTGGAGAAGGATCTGGGGGTTTTGGTAGATCATAAGCTCAATAATGGCATGCAATGCCAAGCTGCGGTTTCCAAAGCGAGCAAAGTCCTTTCTTGTATTAAGAGAGGTATGGTCTCCAGAGAGAGAGATATCATTTTGCCCCTGTTCAAATCATTAGTAAGACCTCATCTGGAATATGCAGTTCAGTTTTGGGCCCCAGTTCTCAAAAAGGATATTGGGGAACTGGAGAAAGTGCAGAGAAGGGCAACCAAACTGATAAGAGGCATGGAGGAGCTCAGCTATGAGGAGAGATTAGAGGAACTGAATTTATTCTCTCTTGAGAAGAGGAGATTAAGGGGGGATATGATCAACATGTACAAATATATAAGGGGTCCATATAGTGAACTTGGTGTTCAGTTATTCACTTTACGGTCAACACAAAGGACAAGGGGGCACTCTTTGCGTCTAGAGGAAAAGAGATTTCACCTCCAAATACGGAAAGGTTTTTTCACAGTAAGAGCTGTGAAAATGTGGAATAGACTCCCTGCAGAGGTGGTTCTGGCCAGCTCAGTAGATTGCTTTAAGAAGGGCCTGGATTCTTTCTTAAATGTACATAATATAACTGGGTACTGACATTTATAGGTAAAGTTGATCCAGGGAATATCCGATTGCCTCTCGGGGGATCAGGAAGGAATTTTTTCCCCTGCTGTAGCAAATTGGATAATGCTCTTCTGGGTTTTTTTGCCTTCCTCTGGATCAACTGTGGGTATAGAATTGGGTATATGGGATTGTACGATATATGTTTATTTTTATTTTATTTTTTTTATTTTTTACGGTTGAACTGGATGGACTTGTGTCTTTTTTCAACCTGACTAACTATGTAACTATGTAACTATGACTGCCAGATTGGTGTCCTTCTTGAGCATCCCCTCTCTCTGCTCTCACGCTGCTGCCTTCCTCTAGCTGGGTATCATCATCAGATCCTTCCAAACGCTGGGCATCCTCCTGGAGCATGTACCCAACACTGTGCTCAAACAGTTCGGGGGACTCCTCAGGAGGAGGGCATGGTGGGTCTAGGGAAGGATTGACTAATGAAGATAATGATACCAGAGAAGAGGACGCTTTGGCAGCTGCTTTGCCAGTACCCTGAGCCTGGGTGAGAGAGGATGAGGAGGATGAGGTGGGCTTGGTCATCCACTCTACCAAGTCTTCGGCATGATGTGGCTCAACATGTCCAGCTGCCGAAAACAAGGACAAGCGTGTCCCATGGCCATGTGCTGATGACAATGCACCGCGTACACGACCAGCACTGTTGCCCCCAGACACAGAGCCTGCTTGCCCTCTTTTTTTGCCTCCTGACTGTCTGCCTCTCCTTGGTTGCCTTCCAGACATTTTAATGGATGGCCTGCAGGGAGATGGGAAAAACAGCAATAAGGGCTACCTTCAGGTGTATATTGTGCAGGAGGCTTAGCAACAATGACACTGACACTGCCCCCTGCCTATCCTTCTCTGTCCCTAAACACAAGGATTGAAAATATGGTTCAGCAAAAAAGTTTTAGAACAGAATAGCACACTGACACTTTCCCTCACTGTCCTACTCTGTCCCTCCCTACAAACAAGATTTAGCACAGAATAGCACACTGATAATTTCTACGAGTGTCCTTCTCTGTCCCTCAACTCAAGGATTGAAAATATGGAACAGCAAAATTGGTTTAGAACAGAATAGCACACTGTCAGTTTCACTCACTGTCCTACTCTGTCCCTCCCTACAAACAAGATTTAGCACAGAATAGCACACTGATAATTTCTACGAGTGTCCTTCTCTGTCCCTCAACTCAAGGATTGAAAATATGGAACAGCAAAATTGGTTTAGAACAGAATAGCACACTGTCAGTTTCCCTCACTGTACCTCTCTGTCCCTCAACTCAAGGATTGAAAATATGGTTCAGCAAAATAGTTTTAGAACAGAATAGCACACTGTCAGTTTCACTCACTGTACCTCTCTGTCCCTCAACTCAAGGATTGAAAATATGGTTCAGCAAAATAGTTTTAGAACACAATAGCACACTGACACTTTCCCTCACTGTACCTCTCTGTCCCTCAACTCAAGGATAGAAAATATGGTTCAGCAAAATAGTTTTAGAACAGAATAGCACACTGTCAGTTTCCCTCAACTCAAGGATTGAAAATATGGAACAGCAAAATAGTTTTAGAACAGAATAGCACACTGTCAGTTTCACTCACTGTACCTCTCTGTCCCTCAACTCAAGGATTGAAAATATGGTTCAGCAAAATAGTTTTAGAACACAATAGCACACTGACACTTTCCCTCACTGTACCTCTCTGTCCCTCAACTCAAGGATTGAAAATATGGTTCAGCAAAATAGTTTTAGAACACAATAGCACACTGACACTTTCCCTCACTGTACCTCTCTGTCCCTCAACTCAAGGATTGAAAATATGGAACAGCAAAATTGGTTTAGAACAGAATAGCACACTGTCAGTTTCACTCACTGTACCTCTCTGTCCCTCAACTCAAGGATTGAAAATATGGAACAGCAAAATTGGTTTAGAACAGAATAGCACACTGACACTTTCCCTCACTGTACCTCTCTGTCCCTCAACTCAAGGATTGAAAATATGGTTCAGCAAAATAGTTTTAGAACACAATAGCACACTGACACTTTCCCTCACTGTACCTCTCTGTCCCTCAACTCAAGGATTGAAAATATGGAACAGCAAAATAGTTTTAGAACAGAATAGCACACTGTCAGTTTCCCTCACTGTACCTCTCTGTCCCTCAACTCAAGGATTGAAAATATGGAACAGCAAAATTGGTTTAGAACAGAATAGCACACTGTCACTTTCCCTCACTGTACCTCTCTGTCCCTCAACTCAAGGATTGAAAATATGGTTCAGCAAAATAGTTTTAGAACACAATAGCACACTGACACTTTCCCTCACTGTACCTCTCTGTCCCTCAACTCAAGGATTGAAAATATGGTTCAGCAAAATTGGTTTAGAACAGAATAGCACACTGTCAGTTTCACTCACTGTACCTCTCTGTCCCTCAACTCAAGGATTGAAAATATGGTTCAGCAAAATAGTTTTAGAACACAATAGCACACTGACACTTTCCCTCACTGTACCTCTCTGTCCCTCAACTCAAGGATTGAAAATATGGTTCAGCAAAATAGTTTTAGAACACAATAGCACACTGACACTTTCCCTCACTGTACCTCTCTGTCCCTCAACTCAAGGATTGAAAATATGGTTCAGCAAAATAGTTTTAGAACAGAATAGCACACTGTCAGTTTCCCTCACTGGTACCTCTCTGTCCCTCAACTCAAGGATTGAAAATATGGAACAGCAAAATTGGTTTAGAACAGAATAGCACACTGTCAGTTTCACTCACTGTACCTCTCTGTCCCTCAACTCAAGGATTGAAAATATGGTTCAGCAAAATAGTTTTAGAACAGAATAGCACACTGACACTTTCCCTCACTGTACCTCTCTGTCCCTCAACTCAAGGATTGAAAATATGGTTCAGCAAAATTGGTTTAGAACAGAATAGCACACTGTCAGTTTCACTCACTGTACCTCTCTGTCCCTCAACTCAAGGATTGAAAATATGGTTCAGCAAAATAGTTTTAGAACACAATAGCACACTGACACTTTCCCTCACTGTACCTCTCTGTCCCTCAACTCAAGGATTGAAAATATGGTTCAGCAAAATAGTTTTAGAACACAATAGCACACTGACACTTTCCCTCACTGTACCTCTCTGTCCCTCAACTCAAGGATTGAAAATATGGTTCAGCAAAATAGTTTTAGAACAGAATAGCACACTGTCAGTTTCCCTCACTGTACCGCTCCGTCCCTCAACTCAAGGATTGAAAATATGGAACAGCAAAATTGGTTTAGAACAGAATAGCACACTGACACTTTCCCTCACTGTACCTCTCTGTCCCTCAACTCAAGGATTGAAAATATGGTTCAGCAAAATAGTTTTAGAACACAATAGCACACTGACACTTTCCCTCACTGTACCTCTTTGTCCCTCAACTCAAGGATTGAAAATATGGTTCAGCAAAATAGTTTTAGAACACAATAGCACACTGACACTTTCCCTCACTGTACCTCTCTGTCCCTCAACTCAAGGATTGAAAATATGGAACAGCAAAATTGGTTTAGAACAGAATAGCACACTGTCAGTTTCACTCACTGTACCTCTCTGTCCCTCAACTCAAGGATTGAAAATATGGAACAGCAAAATTGGTTTAAAACAGAATAGCACACTGACACTTTCCCTCACTGTACCTCTCTGTCCCTCAACTCAAGGATTGAAAATATGGTTCAGCAAAATAGTTTTAGAACACAATAGCACACTGACACTTTCCCTCACTGTACCTCTCTGTCCCTCAACTCAAGGATTGAAAATATTGTTCCGCAAAATAGTTTTAGAACAGAATAGCACACTGTCAGTTTCCCTCACTGTACCTCTCTGTCCCTCAACTCAAGGATTGAAAATATGGAACAGCAAAATTGGTTTAGAACAGAATAGCACACTGTCAGTTTCATTCACTGTACCTCTCTGTCCCTCAACTCAAGGATTGAAAATATGGTTCAGCAAAATAGTTTTAGAACACAATAGCACACTGACACTTTCCCTCACTGTACCTCTCTGTCCCTCAACTCAAGGATTGAAAATATGGTTCAGCAAAATAGTTTTAGAACAGAATAGCACACTGTCAGTTTCCCTCACTGTACCTCTCTGTCCCTCAAATCAAGGATTGAAAATATGGAACAGCAAAATTGGTTTAGAACAGAATAGCACACTGTCAGTTTCACTCACTGTACCTCTCTGTCCCTCAACTCAAGGATTGAAAATATGGTTCAGCAAAATAGTTTTAGAACACAATAGCACACTGACACTTTCCCTCACTGTACCTCTCTGTCCCTCAACTCAAGGATTGAAAATATGGAACAGCAAAATTGGTTTAGAACAGAATAGCACACTGTCAGTTTCCCTCACTGTACCTCTCTGTCCCTCAACTCAAGGATTGAAAATATGGAACAGCAAAATTGGTTTAGAACAGAATAGCACACTGACACTTTCCCTCACTGTACCTCTCTGTCCCTCAACTCAAGGATTGAAAATATGGTTCAGCAAAATAGTTTTAGAACACAATAGCACACTGACACTTTCCCTCACTGTACCTCTCTGTCCCTCAACTCAAGGATTGAAAATATGGTTCAGCAAAATAGTTTTAGAACAGAATAGCACACTGTCAGTTTCACTCACTGTACCTCTCTGTCCCTACAAACAAGGATTAGCACAGAATAGCACACTGTCACTGACACTCTCCCTACCTATCCTTATTTGTCCCTAAACACAAGGAATCCAGGATTAGTAAAGGAAAAAAAATGACACTGTCCCTGCCTATGCTTCTCTTTCCCTGCTCTGGAACACACTACACAAGGCCGCCGCGCTGGCGGCCTTTTATAGTGTGGGGCGTGTACTAAACCCCATCAGCAATAATTGGCCACAGGCATCCTGCCTGTGGCCAATCATTGCTCTCCTCGCTGCCGGCGCTGTGATTGGCCAAGCATGCGGGGTCACAGTGCATGCTTGGCCAATCACAGCGCCTGGATGACACTGCGATGGCGTAGTGCATTGTGGGCCGTTCGCGTCACTCGAATTTGGCGCGAACGGCCCAAATCGTTCGATCTTCGTCGAACGATCGAACAGCCGATGTTCGAGTCGAATGTATGTTCGACTCGAACACGAAGCTCATCCCTACTGATGAGTGCTCCTTTCTCTCAGGAGGAACAATGCTGAACCAACACAAACCTCATACCCCTCCATGTGACCTCACACCCCTCCATGTGACCTCATACCCCTCCATGTGACCTCATACCCCTCCATGTGACCTCACACCCCTCCATGTGACCTCACACCCCTCCATGTGACCTCATACCTCTCCATGTGACCTCATACCCCTCTAAGTGACCTCATACCCCTCCATGTGACCTCAAACCCCTCCATGTGACCTCACACCCCTCCATGTGACCTCATACCCCTCCATGTGACCTCATACCTCTCCATGTGACCTCATACCCCTCTAAGTGACCTCATACCCCTCTAAATGACCTCATACCCCTCCATGTGACCTCACACCCCTCCATGTGACCTCACACCCCTCCATGTGACCTCATACCCCTCCATGTGACCTCATACCCCTCCATGTGACCTCATACCCCTCTAAGTGACCTCATACCCCTCCATGTGACCTCAAACCCCTCCATGTGACCTCACACCCCTCCATGTGACCTCATACCTCTCCATGTGACCTCATACCCCTCCATGTGACCCCATACCCCTCTAAGTGACCTCATACCCCTCTAAGAGACCTCAGAGCCCTCCATGTGACCTCAAACCCCTCCATGTGACCTCACACCCCTCCATGTGACCTCACACCCCTCCATGTGATCTCATACCCCTCCATGTGACCTCATACCCCTCCATGTGATCTCATACCCCTCCATGTGAATGTCCCGGCACTGTGTGAATGTCATGGCTCCGTGTGAATGTCACCGTCAAGAACGCGGCGGGCTGGAGCCTCTCTATTGAATGTCAGCTCCAGATAAAGGAAATGTCAGATAAAAGAGGATCAGAAGAGGCCGAGGAACCGCGCCGCTCACATCAAAGGCGGCAGGAAAGAGCGATATCTAAAACAAACAGCGGCCTCACCGCAACCCAGCGAGACGGGGCACCTGAGCAAAGGAAGCCGCTATTTATAACACTCAGATCCCTATCAGAGAGAGACGCTTCCTGCCCCTCCGGGGGCCCCTGACTGCCATAGAAACGCACTGGTGGGGCCCCGGATCCTGGAAACCAATGTTACCACCAACCTACCAGACTAAAATTTACTGACACGTCACCCAAAATTTACTGACACCACCACGTTTATGTGCGATTCACCAACGCTCGCTTCCCCGTATACAGCCAACGCTCGCTTCCCAGTATACAGCCATTTGCTCACTTCCCCGTATACAGCCAACGCTCGCTTCCCCGTATACAGCCAACGCTCGCTTCCCAGTATACAGCCAACGTTCGCTTTCCCGTATACAGCCAACGCTCGCTTCCCCGTATATAGCCAACGCTCGCTTCCCAGTATACAGCCAACACTCGCTTCCCCGTATACAGCCAACGCTCGCTTCCCCGTATACAGCCAACGCTCGCCTCCCAGTATACAGCCAACACTCGCTTCCCCGTATACAGCCAACGCTCACTTCCCCGTATACAGCCAACGCTCGCCTCCCAGTATACAGCCAATGCTCGCTTCCCCGTATACAGCCAACGCTCGCTTCCCCGTATACAGCCAACGTTCGCTTCCCAGTATACAGCCAACGTTCACTTTCCCAGTATACAGCCAACGCTCGCTTCCCCGTATACAGCCAACGCTCGCTTCCCAGTATACAGCCAACACTCGCTTCCCCGTATACAGCCAACACTCGCTTCCCCGTATACAGCCAACGCTAGCTTCCCAGTATACAGCCAACTCTCGCTTCCCCGTATACAGCCAACGCTCGCTTCCCCGTATACAGCCAACGCTCGCTTCCCCGTATTCAGCCAACGCTCGCTTCCCCGTATACAGCCAACGATCGCTTCCCCGTATTCAGCCAACGCTCGCTTCCCCGTATACAGCCAACGCTCGCTTCCCCGTATACAGCCAATGCTCGCTTCCCCGTATACAGCCAACGCTCGCTTCCCCGTATACAGCCAACGCTCGCTTCCCCGTATACAGCCAACGCTCGCTTCCCCGTACACAGCCAACGCTCGCTTCCCCGTATACAGCCAACGCTCGCTTCCCAGTATACAGCCAACGCTCGCTTCCCAGTATACAGCCAACGCTCGCTTCCCCGTATACAGCCAACGCTCGCTTCCCCGTATACAGCCAACGCTCGCTTCCCCGTATACAGCCAACGCTCGCTTCCCCGTATACAGCCAACGCTCGCTTCCCCGTATACAGCCAACGCTCGCTTCCCAGTATACAGCCAACGCTCCCTTTCCCGTATACAGCCAACGCTCGCTTCCCCGTATACAGCCAACCCTCGCTTCCCAGTATACAGCCAACGCTCGCCTCCCAGTATACAGCCAACTTTCGCTTTCCCGTATACAGCCAACGCTCGCTTCCCCGTATACAGCCAACGCTCGCTTCCCCGTATACAGCCAACGCTCGCTTCCCAGTATACAGCCAACGCTCCTATATGTGTTGCATGTTTCATAAATGACCAATCGCTAGCACATTGGGAGACACACAGACGCAGCGCGCTCTCGGGCAGCTGGAGGCGAGTGTCAGGTCTGAGCAGAAAGTCGTCCCTCGCAGCCAGAGATCACTTACAGCCAGTGACAGCTGAGATGAGGCGAGTAATGAGCCGCCCCCCAGGACAGAGCCGTGCAGGGAGAGCCGCCAAGACTCCTCTAGTCATATATGAGGAAGGATTAGAGAGCCGGAATCCTGGAACAAACACCCGCCCCCCCCGGGAGTGACAACTATATACACAGCTTAATCCACTCAGGGGCCACAGAAGGGCCAATCTACACGAGGAGGGGGGCTCTATTACGCCTCCGCTAATAGATGGCCCACAACGCGAATATCAAACGACCGGCATGGAGGTGGGAGGATGTGATGTTTGTAACTTGCTAACTGTGGCCCATTGGGGAGGTTTCACTCTACTTCCTGTCCTGGTGACACAACAGGAAGTGAGAGGCAATCCCCTGTTAGTTGTCACGTCACCAGAACAGGTGTCCCCATTGGAAGATTTCCCTTTTTGTTCCTGTTCTGGTGTCAACTTTCACATTTTGGATTTCCTATCACTTCCTGCCCTGGTGACACCAGGAAAGAATGAAGCGAATCTCCCCAGCGGGGACACAGACAGCAGGTGATGCGTTTTTGACGTGTTTTCAATGTTTTTTGCATTTTGTTTGCTTTGCTTTTTTTGCTAATAGGAAAGTATGACAGTTCTGTTCATGGAGTGCGACTTTGATGCAACTTTACACTCTCTGGCACTCAAGTAGCTTCAAAGTAGTGCAGGAACCTTTATGTGTCCAAAGTCGCATGTTAGGGTAGGGTTAAGGGCTAGAGTCGGGTTAAGGCTAGGGTAGGGTTAAAGGGTAGGGTAGGGTAAAGGGCTAGGGTAAGGGTTAAGGCTAGGGTAAGGGTTAAGGCTAGGGTAGGGTTAAGGGTAGGGTAAAGGGCTAGAATAGGGTTAAGGCTAGGGTAGGGTAAGGGCTAGGGTAAGGGCTAGGGTAAGGGTAAAGGGCTAGGGTAAGGGTTAAGGCTAGGGTAGTGTTAAGGCTAGGGTAGGGTAAAGGGCTAGAGTAGGGTTAAGGCTAGGGTAGGGTAAAGGGTTAGGGTAAGGGTAAGGGCTAGGGTAAGGGTTAAGGCTAGGGTAAGGTAAATAGATATGGTAAGGGTTAAGGCTAGGGTAGGGTAAGGGGCTAGAGGAGGGTAAGGGTAAGGGTAAAGGGCTAGGGTAAGGGTTAAGGCTAGGGTAGTGTTAAGGCTAGGGTACGGTAAAGGGCTAGAGTAGGGTAAGGGTAAAGGGCTAGGGTAAGGGTTAAGGCTAGGGTAGTGTAAAGGCTAGGGTAGGGTAAAGGGCTAGAGTAGGGTTAAGGCTAGGGTAGGGTAAAGGGTTAGGGTAAGGGCTAGGGTAAGGGTTAAGGCTAGGGTAAGGTAAATGGATATGGTAAGGGTTAAGGGTAGGGTTAGGGCTAGGGTAGTGTAAAGGGCTAGGCTAAGGGTTAGGGCTAGGATGGGGTTAAGGGCTAGGGTAGGTTAAAGGGCTAGGGTAGGGTAAAGAGCTAGGGTAAGGGTTAAGGCTAGGGTAAGGTAAAGGGTTATGGTACGGGTTAAGGCTAGGGTAGTGTAAAGGGCTAGGGTGGGGTTAAGGGCTAGGGTAAGAGTTAAGGCTAGGGTACGGGTTAAGGCTAGGGTAGGGTAAAGGGCTAGGGTAAGAGTTAAGGCTAGGGTAGGGTTAAGGGCTAGGGTACGGGTTAAGGCTAGGGTAGGGTAAAGGGCTAGGGTAAGAGTTAAGGCTAGGGTAGGGTTAAGGGCTAGGGTACAGGTTAAGGCTAGGGTAGGGTAAAGGGCTAGGGTAAGAGTTAAGGCTAGGGTAGGGTAAAGGGTTAGGGTAAAGGCTAGGGTAAGGGTTAAGGCTAGGGTAAGGTAAATGGATATGGTAAGGGTTAAGGGTAGGGTTAGGGCTAGGGTAGTGTAAAGGGCTAGGCTAAGGGTCAGGGCTAGGATGGGGTTAAGGGCTAGGGTAGGGTAAAGAGCTAGGGTAAGGGTTAAGGCTAGGGTAAGGTAAAGGGTTATGGTACGGGTTAAGGCTAGGGTAGTGTAAAGGGCTAGGGTGGGACTGAGGGCTAGGGTGGGGTTAAGGGCTAGGGTAAGAGTTAAGGCTAGGGTAGGGTTAAGGGCTAGGGTACGGGTTAAGGCTAGGGTAGGGTTAAGGGCTAGGGTAAGAGTTAAGGCTAGGGTAGGGTTAAGGGCTAGGGTAAGGGCTAGGGTAAGGGTTAAGGCTAGGGTAGGGTTAGGCTCCATGCACACAGGGCGTTTTTACAGCCGCGTTTTTTACAGCTTAAAAACGCCTGTCCATGTTTTGTAAACATTTTTTGACCTTTTTAAAAAAAAAAAAAATCCTGGAGCTCAAAAACGCAAATCGCAGCGTTTTTGCGCGTTTGTGCGCGTTGGGCGTTTTTGCAGCTCAAACCTGGAGCTCCAGAACGCACTGGAATTGTTTTTTTTTTGCAACTGGAAAACGCCTATGCCACTTGGAGCTCATAAAAGCTCTATGTGTGCATGACACAATAGAATAACATGGATGGGCGTTTTGCAGCTGTAAAAAAAAACGTCTAACGCTGCTGTTAGGAGCTGCAAAAACGCCCTGTGTGCATGGGGCCTAAAGGGTTAAGGTTAGGGTTGAATGCACCAGAAAAACACATCATCTGCAGCCTGCATAGATGTGAAGTCAGGGTAAGGGGCGCTCTTGTGCACATAACTCCGGGGCGGTACGGACGCTGCGATTTTTTTTAAACTTTTCTCCAATTCAATTGGCGGCGGCAGATTGTGACGGATTGATAGACGTTGTAACATTTATTTGTAACATTTTATGTTTATGTGCGTCTTCATCATTCTGGCGTGAACGGGGCGCATAGACAGGAATCGCATTCGCTGCGTCTTCGTGCTGAACAACTGACACCAGCGCACTCAATGTGAATGAGCCCCAACAAGTTTTCTCTCCCCCCAGGCCCCGCCCCCTTCATTGCCCCACGCCCTGCCCCCTTCATTGCCCCCGGCCCCGCCCCCTTCATTGCCCGGCGTCTGTGACTTGAATCTCATTTGAAGGATGAATGGATTCCTCGCTGTGAACAAGAAGTCCGCAATGAAAGGCGTATTATGTCCCCACCAGACGCCGCACTAGGGGGCGACCCCCCCCAACACAAATCCCTAATCTCACCCCCCAAGGAGTCGCTGGTCTTTTATAATAATTTTTTTTAAATACTTTCACGTTTTGCCGCCGCTCAGAGAAGGCGGGGATTATTTACCGGACAGCTCTGAATTCTCTTGCAGCGCGGGGCTCATTCACACCACGAGGCGCGTCCCGGCCTATTTATTTCCGGGGGGGGGGGGTGGGTGTCCTATGCGCATAAAATGTGCAAAAATGGCGCAGACATGATTTTTAAGATTGCGCCGCACCAAACCGCAAAGTATTGCTGTATTATGTGTTTTGGTGGGCGCTGGATGCGTTGGGGGGGGCTAATAAAAATGAATGGCACGTGTTTGCAAAAGGCAACGCGTTTCTAGGTGGTGCAGGAAAATGCGCGATTTGGCGCACATTCCCGGACCACACCTGGTGGAGTTTCTGGATTCCGAATTTCCCGTCCCGGGACACGCGTGCGCCAATCCTTCGTCTGATGGTAAAATATGGCGGTCAAGGAGGGGCGTGGGGCTGGAATCGTATAGTGTCACTGCGACAGACCGGTTGGATTTTGAACGCGCGCCTGCGTCCGTGCCATGCCATCCTCACTCACCTGTAACAGACGAACAAAAATCGCAATCTTTTTTTTTTTTTTCTTTCCGGAAATGCACGGCGTCAGCGGCCGCTCTGGGCTGTCAGCGTATTTGTCTCCCTCATTCACCTCTCAGGGGGCCGCTGACAGGAGCCCCTAATCCCTCGTCTTATCGGGGGAGGGGGGGCGACCTCTGAACTTCCTGTTTGTGTATCCAGGGCGGGTTGTCAGGGCCAGGAGCGCGAGGGGAGCGGCGGACAATGCGGTCCAGGATGGAGAGTCAGCCAGAAGCTCTACGCCATTCACACTGATAAGCCGGGCGGCTTTGGGGGACCATTGTGTGCTAACAAAACAGACGATCGTCCCGTCCCGGCGTGCCCCGCGCCGACTGTCCACCTCCACCGCCATTCCAGAACATCGCACTGACTGGCGGCTAACCCTCGTGTCTGCCGGGGACTGTAAACACCCCCTACCCCCCTGCTCTCTGATCTGCTGGGGCCACAAACGTCTAGAAACCGAGCGAAAACTCCTCCGGACGGTCGCGTGTCGAGTCGCCGCCAAAGCTCTTCTCTTGGGACAGGTGGACGGAAATTGGCGACAATTCTTCCCAAAATATCCAATTTTATCCTTGCCAAAATTTCTGTATAATTTGTCAATTATTCCACCAAATTTTTAAAAACAAATAATAAAATACACAAAAAAAAACAAATAATAAAATACACACCAAAAAAAACTTTCCTGACAGTCTCCATGGCAGACTACGTGTGGGTTAACCCCGCCTCCTCTCCACAGCTATAGGACCCCTTACCCATAAATTTGAGCTCACCTCCACAGACAGGTGTTCCTTTTTTATCCTCCTCACATGGACCTTCATCATGCAATTCGGTGCGATGTCCAGGATGTGGATTGCTTGGATCGATCGGTACTGTGATTGCGGTGCACCCAGGGCCCAGCTATGAGCGGGCGAGTGGTTTCAGGGCTGGAAAATACCCCTATGGTGGAAGGGATGTGGCCCCAGAGTACCGGATCGGATGTCGCAGGATTCCTCGGCTGGCAAGGTCTGAAGATTTTGATTCATCTCTTCTTTCATGGCAGACAAGTTTATGTATGTTGTCTTTGTTTTCCCCTGTTTTTCCATTCCTGTGTTGCGGCATGTGGAACGCTTTTGCGTTCCAGGACGCCATGTCTCTTCCTGGTTCCCGGTCCGCCGCGCATCTACGCATGCGCCAAGCCGCGGTGAAACCGAGGCTTGGTTTTCGCGCATGCGCATTGCGGCGGAGGGGTCAGGGGCCGCGCAGGCGCAGTGGGTCGGGTCTCTTCGGCGCATGTGCGCAGCGGGACCGGCCGTGACGTCATTTCGGCGGTTTATTTAAACCGCTGAAGAGCCCTATACAGGTGGGATAACCTGTGGGCATAGAGCGACAGCCTCCCGGAGCCTCATTACTGCTAGGACGGGGTAAGCACTTCATTTTGCAATGTATGCTTGTTATGCTTAGTGTCTCTTAAAGGGACAGTTTAAAAAAAAAAAATAACTTTTTTCTTTTCTTATGCTTCTTTGCATTGATTTGCTTATCCTTAGTCTAGGCAGTGTAGTACAGATTCCTGTCTCCCTCGTCATGGACGCATCCTCACCGCCATGTGGCCAGCCCTCCCGCACAAGGTATGTGCGGAGTGGGTAGGGGGTTGGTGTCTTTTGTGCCTATCTGGTGGTTGCTAACGGTTACATCCTGCCCACCTTCCCCCCCTCCCTCTGTCTGTATTATCTCTTACAGCCCGGCAACTTCAGTTCATCGGTCACAAGAAAGGGACCTTGCCAGGCCGCATCATCACTCATCATCTAGGTCTAGACGCGACACTACGTCTAGGACCCATCATCATAGGGGATGTTCACATACCCCCTCTAGACATGGGAGATGTTCCCATTCCTCCTCTAGTCACCGCCACCACCACCGTGATGATCGCTCTGACCACAGAGCCTGTTGGGGATGCAAGACCAGAATCCCGGAGGGCAAATTGCTATGCGACCCATGTTATGCCCGAGCGGTTGGTGAGAAAGAGACCGAAAATCAAAACCTTGAGTCTCTTGTGAAACGTGTGGTACAGCAATCTATGAAAGAAATAGTTGCCCCCCACACAAGGAGCCAGTCCACCACCTTGTCTGGCTCCTTGGCTGACGAGGCCCAGGAGGATCCCGGCCTATTCCAGCCCCATGATTCCTCCCATTATTCCTCGCAAGACGAGATGGAGGGAGATGATTCTGTGATTCCTCCCATGATTCCTCGCAAGACGAGATGGAGGGAGATGATTCTACGGTGGGATTCGACTACGCTTTAGTCTCTCCGCTGATCAAGGCAGTGAAGGAAACTTTGAAGTTGGAGGATACCACTGCCCCCCCAGAAAAACAAAGAAAACTGTTTAAACAACTGGGGAAGAACGCTCCAATTTCCCACTTCCCTCTGAGCTGAAAGGAGTGTTTGAGGAAGAATGGAGCAAGGGAGATAAGAAGGTTTCTATGCTAAGCAAAACCTCTAGACTGTATCCCTTTAAATCGGAGGATGTCAAGCATCTGGAGAATGCTCCCCTAGTAGATGCAGCAGTAATGCGCCTAGCGAAGCATGTCACCCTCCCGCTAGATGACACTGTATCATTTAAAGATGGTCTGGATCGGAAGATCGACCAGGACCTCAAAAGAATATATAGCCTGGCCGGAAAACCAGCTTTAGCCCTTGCAGTGACCTCCAAAGCAATGGAGGCATGGGTGGAAAATGTAGACTCCGTTTTGAAAGGTGTCTCGGAAGAACTGGCTCAAAGTTCAGCAGTGCAAGAACTTAAAATGGCAGTCGCCTTTTTGGGGGAAGCTTCAATTGACCTCATCCGTTTACTGGCCAGATCAATGTTGTCCTCGGTCACGGCCAAACGAGCACTGTGGTTATGTCCCTGGCTTGCTGATCCAGCCTCCAAGCAGGCGTGGTGCAAAATTCCCTTTGAAGGGACTTCGTTGTTTGGGAACAAACTTGACAATGCCATTTCAAAAGCTACAGGCGGAAAGTCAGGTTTTCTTCCCCAGGACAGGCGCCAGTTTAATCAGAGAAAACCTCAACGGAGACGCAGTACTGAGCACTCGAGAGAGGCACGCTCCAATAAGCCCGGACGGGATTTTAGGAGAAGCTGGAATTGGAATAGAGGCCAATCTTCTTTTCTAAAGTCTGGCAAGAAACAGACGCCCGGTGGGCGTGAACCAACCAAGTCTTTTTGAGATTGGGCCCGCCCAGGAGGGTCGGGTAGGGGCTCGCCTACGTCTCTTCCGGCACGTCTGGGTGGCCTCGATCTCGGACTATTGGACCATCAAGACGGTCTCAACAGGTCACACATGGTCCTTCACCAAGATCCCTCCATGCAGACCAATGCAAACCTCACTACCTCGGTCAGAAGAAAAACAGCAAGTTCTTCTCTCATATGTGAATGTCCTGAAAGATCAAGGAGCAGTGGTGCCCGTCCCAAAGGACGAGGAATTCCAGGGGGTATACTCCCCCCTCTTCCTAGTACAAAAGAAGAACGGCTCTTGGCATCCAGTCATAGAGCTCACTTTCCTGAACAAGTACATAAAGCACGAGAAGTTCAAAATGGAGTCACTCTCAACCATCCAAAAAATAGTTCAACCAGGCGACTGGTTGATCTCAATAGATCTAAAAGACGCGTACTTTCATGTTCCGGTGGCAGAAAACTTTCACAAATATCTGCGGTTCCAGGTCGAACAAGAGCACATACAATTTATTTGTCTTCCATTCGGGCTAACGACTGTTGGGGATGGATATGAGGAATGTTGAGGATGGACATGGGGAATGTTGGGGATGGACATGAGGAATGTTGGGGATGGACATGAGGAATATTGGGGATGGACATGAGGAATGTTGGGGATGGACATGAGGAATGTTGAGGATGGACATGAGGAATATTGGGGATGGACATGAGGAATGTTGGGGATGGACATGAGGAATCTTGGGGATGGACATGAGGAATATTGGGGATGGACATGAGGAAAGTTGGGTATGGACATGAGGAATGTTGGGGATGGACATGAGGAATGTTGGGGATGGACATGAGGAATGTTGGGGATGGACATGAGGAACTCTTGGGATGGACATGAGGAATGTTGGGGATGGACATGAGGAATGTTGGGGATGGACATGAGGAATGTTGGCGATGGACATGAGGAATATTGGGGATGGACATGAGGAAAGTTGGGGATGGACATGAGGAAAGTTGGGGATGGACATGAAGAAAGTTGGGGATGGACATGAGGAAAGTTGGGGATGGACATGAGGAATGTTGGGGATGGACATGAGGAATGTTGGGGATGGACATGAGGAATGTTGAGGATGGACATGAGGAAAGTTGGGGATGGACATGAGGAACTCTTGGAATGGACATGAGGAATGTTGAGGATGGACATGAGGACCTCTTGGGATGGACATGAGGAATGTTGGGATGGACATGAGGAAAGTTGGGGATGGACATGAGGAATGTTGGGGATGGACATGAGGAATGTTGAGGATGGACATGAGGAACTCAGGGGATGGACATGAGGAATGTTGGGGATGGACATGAGGAAAGTTGGGGATGGACATGAGGAAAGTTGGGGATGGACATGAGGAATGTTGGGGATGGACATGAGGAATGTTGGGATGGACATGAGGAATGTTGGGGATGGACATGAGGAACTCTTGGGATGGACATGAGGAATGTTGAGGATGGACATGAGGAATGTTGGGGATGGACATGAGGAATGTTGAGGATGGACATGAGGAATGTTGGGGATGGACATGAGGAACGTTAGGGATGGACATGAGGAATGTTGAGGATGGACATGAGGAATGTTGGGGATGGACATGAGGAATGTTGGCGATGGACATGAGGAATGTTGAGGATGGACATGAGGAATGTTGGGAAGTTGGGGATGGACATGAGGAATGTTGGGGGTGGACATGAGGAATGTTGGGGATGGACATGAGGAACTCTTGGGATGGACATGAGGAATGTTGAGGATGGACATGAGGAATGTTGGGGATGGACATGAGGAATATTGGGGATGGACATGAGGAACTCTTGGGATGGACATGAGGAATATTGGGGATGGACATGAGGAATGTTGGGGATGGACATGAGGAATGTTGGGGATGGACATAAGGAACTCTTGGGATGGACATGAGGAATGTTGGGGATGGACATGAGGAATGTTGGGGATGGACATGAGGAATGTTGGGATGGACATGAGGAATGTTGGGGATGGACATGAGGAACTCTTGGGATGGACATGAGGAATGTTGAGGATGGACATGAGGAATGTTGGGGATGGACATGAGGAATGTTGGGGATGGACATGAGGAATGTTGAGGATGGACATGAGGAATGTTGAGGATGGACATGAGGAATGTTGGGGATGGACATGAGGAACGTTGGGGATGGACATGAGGAATGTTGGAATGCACATGAGGAAAGTTGGGGATGGACACGAGAAATGTTGGGGATGGAAATGAGGAATGTTGGGGATGGACATGAGGAATATTGGGGATGGACATGAGGAATGTTGGGATGGACATGAGGAATGTTGGGGATGGACATGAGGAATATTGGGGATGGACATGAGGAATGTTGGGGATGGACATGAGGAATGTTGGGATGGACATGAGGAATGTTGGGGATGGACATGAGGAACTCTTGGGATGGACATGAGGAATGTTGGGGATAGACATGAGGAATATTGGGGATGGACATGAGGAACTCTTGGGATGGACATGAGGAATGTTGGGGATGGACATAAGGAACTCTTGGGGGTGGACATGAGGAATGTTGGGGATGGACATGAGGAATGTTGGGGATGGATAAGAGGAATGTTGGGGATATACATGAGGAATGTTGGGGATGGACATGAGGAATGTTGGGGATGGACATGAGGAACTCTTGACGGTGGACATGAGGAATGTTGGGGATGGACATGAGGAACTCTTGGGGGTGGACATGAGGAATGTTGGGGATGGACATGAGGAATGTTGGGGATGGACATGAGGAACTCTTGGGGATGGACATGAGGAATGTTGGGGATGGACATGAGGAATGTTGGGGATGGACATGAGGAACTCTTGGGGGTGGACATGAGGAACTCTTGGGGGTGGACATGAGGAATGTTGGGGATGGACATGAGGAATGTTGGGATGGACATGAGGAATGTTGGGGATGGACATGAGGAACTCTTGGGATGGACATGAGGAATGTTGAGGATGGACATGAGGAATGTTGGGATGCACATGAGGAATATTGGGGATGGACCTGAGGAATGTTGGGGATGGACATGAGGAATGTTGGGGATGGACATGAGGAATATTGGGGATGGACATGAGGAATGTTGGGGATGGACATGAGGAATATTGGGGATGGACATGAGGAATGTTGGGATGGACATGAGGAATGTTGGGATGGACATGAGGAATGTTGGGGATGGACATGAGGAATATTGGGGATGGACATGAGGAATGTTGGGGATGGACATGAGGAATATTGGGGATGGACATGAGGAATATTGGGGATGGACATGAGGAATGTTGGGGATGGACATGAGGAACTCTTGGGATGGACATGAGGAATGTTGGGGATGGACATGAGGAATGTTGGGAATGGACATGAGGAACTCTTGGGATGGACATGAGGAATGTTGGGGATGTCACCATAACCTGACCTGTCCTCCTCGCCTGACCTGTCATCGGCCCTCAGAGGACACTTATAAAGAGGACCTGTCATCAGATATACACTTCTATATTCAGTCCATGCTGAGTAATGTGTCAGTGTGACCCTTCCAGGTATGTATTCCCTCTCACAGAGATCACAGGAACCCCCCTGACAATGCCTTCATCTGAATTCCTCTCCAGGAAGGCAGCGCCATCTTTGTTCAGGCATCATCCAGAGTCACCATCTATTTTCTGTATTGAGATGTCGGCTCAGAGATGACAGAATCATGGAAATCCTGGTGCCTGATCAGTTCTGCAGTGCTGTGTTCACAGATGTTTGACACAGACCAGCCCCTGCTGCAGCCTCTCTACAAAGTTGCAATATTGCCGTCCGCCGTATAAAGTGACCCGTCAGGATTTATTTATAGAGACTTTGTAACATTATTGTATAAATGAAGATGAATATAATGAGCCCCTCATGTGAAGTCATCAGATCTCGGTGGGACGTGCATTGTAGACGGAAGCGATGGCGGGATGGCGACGTCACATGACCGGCTCTGGAGCGATTTTCCTCTAATATCCCTTGTTTCCTCATTCTAAGCTCGGGGGGGGGGGGAGGGGGTCCGGCTGTTTCCATCTGGGCCCATCGCCAGCGATACCCAAGAACCTGCACCCGGGGTGGGGGTGGGGGGGGGGGGTGAGCCAGGCCTCGCAGAGGGTTTCTATGGCGATGGAAGGGGAGGCCTGCGTCGCTCTCATACTTAACGCACGACATCATTTCCATTGCGGGCCGGAGAGTCGATGGCTCTAGCAGACGCTGGGAACGTTCGCTCTCCTCCACCTCACACTTCATTATCGTCCCAAATTCTCTACTTCACATTTCAATGTCTTTGCAAGACCCCAATTACACATCTGTGCGTCTGCCGCTCACCCCCCCTCCCCTCCCCCACCAGGCCAGACGGCAGAATTTCAGTCCGCCATTCGTACACCAGGTCAGAAATGGACGAAGTTATAGCTCAGGCCTGCAAACAACCCGCAGGTAACTGCCAAAGTGCAGCAGCTGGAAGATTTAAAGAAACAGGTCAGGTCTAGGAACAGGTCATGTGACATCAACTGCCAATAGCATCTGATTGGCAGTGCCGGGACAGGGTCTCTTAGTATCCATGGCAAAAAGGCCAAAAATGCCCCCCTCCTCCACCTCTATGAGCTATGAACTACCTCAGCAGCATCAGTTTCAGGTAAAGCCTATTTGTACCCCCCTCCTGCTGAAGTGCCATAGGCAGCCGCCTCTTCTGCCCATCCCTCAGCCAGACTTTGCTGCTGGACAACTTTCTGCTGAGATTAAAATCATAATATCAAATATGGATTAAAGAGATAGTAAGTAGAAAAATATTGCGCCAACCTTTGAATCAAATTTAGCAGCCTACACAACAACCTGACAAAGTGTACAAAAAATATATAAATAAAGTGTGGCGCTGTATTTATCACGAGAAGTGGTATCAAGTGAAAAAAATTAGACTTTATAAAGAACAATGTGCCATATTGAACCTCAATATGGTCCTGTGTACCATATGAGTAAAAAATGCATGTGACGTGCACTAAGAGCATATGATAAGTATCAAATGGTGATACAGTGATGAAAAGAATCAAAATGAAATAATGTAACAATAAATCTCTGAAAAGAGGAAAAAACATAAATGACAAAAAGTGGTCCACAGGGTATGGTGGTGCCAAACAAAAGTCTTTCAGTAGATGTGTAGACTGATAACAATATCAACAAACATCCTATGTGTAGCAGAATGTGAATACAGTCCCAAATAATTCCTTGGATTGAACGCTCTCTATATCAATGGGTTGTGACACCCGGGAGTGCCTTCACCGTTGGATCAGGGAAGTGAGTAAGGAATAAATACTCTTACCGAGTGTTGTAGATCCAGCTCACCATATAGTGGTGGATAGTGATGAGCCGAACACCCCCGGGTTCGGTTCGCGCCAGAACCCGCGAACGGACCGAAAGTTCGTACGAACATTAGAACCCTATTAAATACAATGGATGCGAACGTTCGAATTCTAAAGTGCTAATTATAACAACTATTATGCATGTTATTGTCCTAAAAAGGGTTTGGGAACCCGGGTTGTGCACCAGGGGACATGTATCAATGCAAAAAGAAGTTTTAAAAACGGTCGTTTTTCGGGAGCAGTCATTTTAATGATGCATAAAGTGAAAAAAAAAAAGTCAAATATTCCTTTAAATATCGTACCTGGGGGGTGTCTAAAGTATGCCTGTGAAGTGCCACGTGTTTCCCGTGTTTAGAACTGTCCCTGCACAAAATGACACTTCTAAAGGAAAAAAAAGCCATTTAAAACTGCTTGCGGCTTTAATGTAATGTCTGGTCCCGGTAATATGGATGAAAATCTTTAAGAAAAATGGCATAGCTACCCCATGACCCCCCCCCCCCCCCCTACCCCAGCCCATTACCAGCCCCTTTGGGTCTTGTATGGATATTAAGGGGAACCCCGCACATAAAATAAAAAAGGCCCTATATACTCTGAACAGCCGTATACAGGCGGTGCATACAAGACAGGGACTGTAGGTTTGTTCTTATGTAGAATCTGTTTGTAATTTTGAACAGGTACATTGTTTAAGTGTAGCTCCAGCCCAAAAATCTATTTTTAAACTTTTTGGAAAACATAGGTAAGGGTTATCACCCCTGTAACATTTGTTTTGCTGTCTGTGCCCCTGTTCAGAACATTTCACCTCACTTTCCGTCCCAATGACAACTGTTTTTGAAATGTGGTGTTTTTCTTGAAACAAGGATTGCTGATAAAGCATCAGTACAGATGAGACCCCTTTCTCCCATATTTATTCTTACAGGAGAGAATTTTCCTTCCTAGTGGTAGATTTCCTCTCACTTCCTGTTGTCTTCTTGCGTTTGCAAGTAGGAGTCGTTTGTAAGTTGGATGTTTGAAAGTAGGGACCTGCCGTATATACTCTGCAGAAATAGGCCCCTTAGTTGTTGGTGTTGGCACAACACTGTAAGCACTCACAGTTACTCTTGGTTGGTGCTGGAACGCCCTGCTGTCAACTATTATATCAGGAATTTTAATTACATATAATTGTTGAACAGTGGTAGTAAAAATTGGGCCTTTGATGGTGGTGCTGGTGCCACAACACTGTAAGCCCTGACAGTTACTCTTGGTGGGTGCAGCAATGGGCCCTGCTGTGAATTATTAGATCAAGAATTGTAATTGCATGCCCCTGTTGAACAGGGGCTGAAAAATTGGGCCTTTCGTGGTGGTGGTGGTGGTGGTGGTGTTGCCACAACACTGTAAGCCCTCAGAGTTACTCTTGGTGGGTGCAGCAATGGGCCCTGCTGTGAATTATTAGATCAAGAATTGTAATTACATGCCCCTTTTGAACAGGGGCTGAAAAATTGGGCCTTTCGTGGTGGTGGTGGTGGTGGTGGTGTTGCCACAACACTGTAAGCCCTCAGAGTTACTCTTGGTGGGTGCAGGAATGAGCCCTGCTGTGAATTATTAGATCAAGAATTGTAATTACATGCCCCTTTTGAACAGGGGCTGAAAAATTGGGCCTTTCGTGGTGGTGGTGGTGGTGGCATTGCCACAACACTGTAAGCCCTCAGAGTTACTCTTGGTGGGTGCAGGAATGGGCCCTGCTGTGAATTATTAGATCAAGAATTGTAATTACATGCCCCTTTTGAACAGGGGCTGAAAAATTGGGCCTTTCGTGGTGGTGGTGGTGGTGGAGTTGCCACAACACTGTAAGCCCTCAGAGTTACTCTTGGTGGGTGCAGGAATGGGCCCTGCTGTGAATTATTAGATCAAGAATTGTAATTACATGCCCCTTTTGAACAGGGGCTGAAAAATTGGGCCTTTCATGGTGGTGGTGGTGGTGGCGTTGCCACAACACTGTAAGCCCTCAGAGTTACTCTTGGTGGGTGCAGGAATGGGCCCTGCTGTGAATTATTAGATCAAGAATTGTAATTACATGCCCCTTTTGAACAGGGGCTGAAAAATTGGGCCTTTCGTGGTGGTGGTGGTGGTGGCGTTGCCACAACACTGTAAGCCCTCAGAGTTACTCTTGGTGGGTGCAGGAATGGGCCCTGCTGTGAATTATTAGATCAAGAATTGTAATTACATGCCCCTTTTGAACAGGGGCTGAAAAATTGGGCCTTTCGTGGTGGTGGTGGTGGTGGCGTTGCCACAACACTGTAACCCCTCAGAGTTACTCTTGGTGGATGCAGCAATGGGCCCTGCTGTGAATTATTAGATCAAGAATTGTAATTACATGCCCCTTTTGAACAGGGGCTGAAAAATTGGGCCTTTCGTGGTGGTGGTGGTGGTGGCGTTGCCACAACACTGTAAGCCCTCAGAGTTACTCTTGGTGGGTGCAGCAATGGGCCCTGCTGTGAATTATTAGATCAAGAATTGTAATTACATGCCCCTTTTGAACAGGGGCTGAAAAATTGGGCCTTTCGTGGTGGTGGTGGTGGTGGCGTTGCCACAACACTGTAAGCCCTCAGAGTTACTCTTGGTGGGTGCAGCAATGGGCCCTGCTGTGAATTATTAGATCAAGAATTGTAATTGCATGCCCCTGTTGAACAGGGGCTGAAAAATTGGGCCTTAGGCACTGGTGGCACAACACTACAACCCCTCACAGATACTGTACTTGGAGCACAGCAATGAGCCCTGTTGCAAAGTATTGCTTCAAAAATTGTAATGACACGCCCCTGTTAAACAGGGGCTGAAAAATTGGGCCTTAGGCACTGGTGCCACAACACTCCAACCCCTCACAGATACTGTACTTGGAGCACAGCAATGAGCCCTATGGCAAATTATTGCTAAAAAAATTGTAATTACACGCCCCTGTAAAACAGGGGCTGAAAAATTGGGCCTTAGCCACTGGTGGCGGCACCCATAAACAAAAATGATCTTCCAAGCTATCATCATCAATCGTATCATTGAGGACTCGGAGGAGGAGGATAGCCAGTCAACATAACAGCACAGGCACTCAGCATCAGCATCAGTCTTGAAGGGATGTGACATGTTAAAATCAATTAGTCTGTTATATCAGCATCAGGTGTGTGGTAGCTGGTGGTGATCCAAGACTGGTTCATCTTGATGAAAGTCAGTCGATCAACCGAGTCGGTGGACAGGCGCACCCTGTGATCCGTGACAAATCCTCCAGCAGCACTGAATGTGCGTTCCGAAAGAACGCTGGATGCAGGACAGGCCAGTAGCTCAATTGCATACTGTGCAAGCTCTGGCCAGTGATCCATCCTCAAGACCCAGTAAGCCAGAGGATTTTCGGTGGGGAAGGTGTCCAAGTCTGACCTTGCCCCTAGATATTCCTGCACCATGTTTATCAGACGCTGGCGATGGTTGCTGGAACCGATCATACTTTGGGGCTGCGGACTAAACAATTGTCTGAACGCATCGGTCAGACGGCCACCTTCCCCACCGCTCCTTCTTTGACTGGCCGAAGCCTCAGTAACTCGTTGTCCAGGACCAGGAGTTTGTAACCTCCCAGTCTCTGGGAACGCGTTGCACAGACCTTTCTGCAAGGCCTCCCGGAGTTGTCTCATCCTCTTCTCCCTCTGCGACGGTAACATAAGGTCCGCAACCTTACCCTTGTACCGTGGATCAAGGAGAGTGGCCAGCCAGTAATGGTCCCTCTCCTTGATCCGAAGAATACGAGGATCCTTCGGCAGACTTTGCAGGATCAGGGAGGCCATGCAGCGTAGGTTTGCTGAGGCATTCGCTCCGGAGTCCTCTGGGTCACTAAGGACGACATGATCCGCAGCCACCTCCTCCCAGCCACGTACAAGTCCACTGGTTTCTTGGGACTGTAAATCATCCCTAAAAGACTGCTGCTGATGATGCTGAGTGCCAGCCTCCACCTCCATGCTGACACAATCCTCCTCCTCCTCCTCCTCCTCCTCCTCCTCCTCTTCCTGTGCGATGGGTGGGACAGAAGGAACACTGTCTGGGTAAAGGGGGCCTTGAGAGGCAAGGAAGTCCTCCTCTTCCTGCCTCTGTTCTGCCTCAAGTGCCCTGTCCATTATTCCATGCAGCGTGTGCTCCAACAGGTGGACAAGAGGTACAGTGTCACTGATGCATGCACTGTCACTGCTCATCATCCTCGTGGCCTCCTCAAATGGTGCCAGGACAGTGCATGCATCCCTGATCATGCCCCACTGGCGTGGAGAAAAAAAACCAAGCTCCCCTGACCCTGTCCTGGTGCCGTAGTCGCACAGGTACTCATTGATGGCCCTCTGCTGCGTGTGCAGCCGCTGCAGCATGGCCAACGTTGAGTTCCACCTGGTGGGCATGTCACATATAAGGCGGTTCTTGGGCAGGTTCAACTCCTTTTGCAGCTCAGCCAGGCGAGCACTGGCATTATAAGATCTGCGGAAATGCACACAGACTTTCCTGGCCTGCCTCAGGACATCCTGTAAGCCCGGGTACCTGCCCAAGAACCGCTGCACCACCAGGTTAAGGACGTGAGCCACACAGGGCACATGGGTCAGTTGTCCCTGTCGGAGGGCGGAGAGGAGGTTGGTCCCATTGTCGCAAACCACCATTCCTGGCTTAAGCTGGCGTGGCGTCAACCACCTCTCGGCCTGGCCCTGCAGAGCAGACAGGACCTCTGCCCCAGTGTGGCTTCTGTCCCCCAAACACACCAGCGCAAGCACGGCATGGCATCTTTTTGCCTGCGTACTTGCGTAGCCCCTTGAACGCCTACGGAGCACCGCTGGTTCCGAGGACAAACCACAGGAAGAGGCCATGGAGGAAGAAGAAGAGGACGGGGTGGAGGAGAGAGGTGTGTCACAACCAGTAGTAGCATTTTGGAGGCGTGGCGGTGGAACAACCTCCAACACTACTGCACCTTGTCCTGCATCCTTCCCAGCTGCCAAAAGAGTGACCCAATGGGCCGTGAAAGAAAGGTAACGTCCCTGTCCATGCCTGCTGGACCATGAGTCAGCGGTAATATGCACCTTACCGCTGACCGCCCTGTCCAGCGAGGCCAAGACATTGCCTTCCACATGCCGGTAGAGAGCCGGAATAGCCTTCCGTGAGAAAAAGTGGCGTTTGGGAACCTGCCACTGAGGAGCCGCACATTGCACAAACTCACGGAAGGGGGCCGAGTCTACCAACTGAAAAGGCAGCAGTTGAAGCGCTAGCAATTTAGCCAAGCTAGCATTCAACCGCTGGGCATGTGGATGGCTGGGAGTGAACTTCTTTCGACGGTCCAGCAGCTGGGGCAGGGAAATTTGCCTGCTAGAATCGGACGTCGGTGTACTGCTAGCAGAGTGGCCGCAAGTACTTGGCTGTGACACACCTAATTCTACACCTTCATTCCTCTCAGTGCATGTTTCAGAGAGGACTGAAGTTATAGTGGGGTTGGAGATCCCAGCTGATGCGGTGCAAGGAGAGGTCCGCTTTGTTCTTTGGTGTGGGTCTTTGAGGTAGGCTTGCCAACGAGCTGCATGGCAGGTCAACATATGTCTGGTCAGGCATGTGGTACCCAAGCGGCTGATGTTTTGGCCACGCGATATACGCTTGAGACATATGTTGCAAACAGCAGCTGTGCGATCTGATGCACTAGCCTCAAAAAAGGCCCACACCAAAGAACTTTTTGAATGGCGGGCAGAGGCAGCGCCCTGCACAGGCGGAGCTCTGCGGTGTGATTCCGTCGGTGTACTGCCCTTACGCTGGCCACCAAAGGGCATCCTGCCTCGTTGGAGATGTGCCTCCTCCTCATCCTCCTCCTCCTCCTCTCTCCTATTAGGCACCCACGTGGAGTCAGTGACCTCATCATCCCCTCCCTCCTCATCACTGGAGCCAATCTGGCAGTATGCTGCAGCTGCTGGAACATGACTGCCAGATTGGTGTCCTTCTTGAGCATCCCCTCTGTCTGCTCTCACGCTACTGCCTTCCTGTAGCTGGGTTTCATCATCAGACCCTTCGAAACGCTGGGCATCCTCCTGGAGCATGTACCCAACACTGTGCTCAAACAGTTCGGGGGACTCCTCAGGAGGAGGACATGGTGGGTCTAGGGAAGGAGTGACTGATGATGAGTCTGACATTGATACCAGGGAAGAGGACGCTTTGGCAGCTGCTTTTCCAGTACCCTGAGCCTGGGTGAGAGAGGATGAGGAGGAGGAGGAGGGCTTGGTCATCCACTCTACCAAGTCTTCGGCATGATGTGGCTCAACATGTCCAGCTGCCGAAAAGAAGGACAAGCGTGTCCCATGGCCATGTGCTGATGACAATGCACCGCGTCCACGACCAGCACTGTTGCCCCCAGACACAGAGCCTGCTTGCCCTCTTTTATTGCCTCCTGACTGTCTGCCTCTCCTTGTTTGCCTTCCAGACATTCTAATAGATGGCCTGCAGGGAGATGGGAAAAAAGCAATAAGGTGTCCTTCTCTGTCCCTTTACTTAAGGATTTCTAAATATGGTTGAGGATGATTGCTTTTGCACAGAATAGCACAACGACAATTTCCCTGACTGTCCAAAAAAACAAGGATTTCAAAGATGGTTGATGAGGAATGCTTTAGCACACTATAGCACAAGGAGAATTTCCCTCACTGTCCTTCCCTGTCCCTAGAAACAAGGATTATCACAGTGAAAGAAACTGACACTCTTCCTACCTATAGTTTTCTGTCCCTAGAAAAAATGTTTTTTTAAAGCACACTATAGCACAAGGAGAATTTCCCTCACTTTCCTTCCCTGTCCCTAGAAACAAGGATTATCACAGTGAAAGAAACTGACACTCTTCCTACCTATAGTTTTCTGTCCCTAGAAAACATGTTTTTTTAAAGCACACTATAGCACAAGGAGAATTTCCCTCACTTTCCTTCCCTGTCCCTAGAAACAAGGATTATCACAGTGAAAGAAACTGACACTCTTCCTACCTATAGTTTTCTGTCCCTAGAAAAAATGTTTTTTTAAAGCACACTATAGCACAAGGAGAATTTCCCTCACTTTCCTTCCCTGTCCCTAGAAACAAGGATTATCACAGTGAAAGAAACTGACACTCTTCCTACCTATAGTTTTCTGTCCCTAGAAAAAATGTTTTTTTAAAGCATACTATAGCACAAGGAGAATTTCCCTCACTGTCCTTCCCTGTCCCTAGAAACAAGGATTCGCACAGTAAAACACACTGACACTCTCCCTACCTATAGTTTTCTGTCCCTAGAAAAAATGTTTTTTTAAAGCACACTATAGCACAAGGAGAATTCCCTCACTGTCCTTCCCTGTCCCTAGAAACAAGGATTCGCACAGTAAAACACACTGACACTCTCCCTACCTATAGTTTTCTGTCCCTAGAAAAAATGTTTTTTTAAAGCACACTATAGCACAAGGAGAATTCCCTCACTGTCCTTCCCTGTCCATAGAAACAAGGATTCGCACAGTAAAACACACTGACACTCTCCCTACCTATCCTTCTCTTTCCCTAAACTAAAGGAATCCAGGTTAAGCAAGAAAAAATAAATGTCACTGTCCCTGCCTATGCTTCTCTTTCCCTGCTCCGGAACACACTACACTAGGCCGCCGTGCTGGCGGCCTTTTATAGTGTGGGGCGTGTACTAAACACCCTCAGCAATAATTGGCCACAGGCATCCTGCCTGTGGCCAATCATTGCTCTCCTCGCTGCCGGCGCTGTGATTGGCCAAGCATGCGGGGTCACAGTGCATGCTTGGCCAATCACAGCGCCTGGATGACACTGCGATGGCGTAGTGCATTGTGGGCCGTTCGCGTCACTCGAATTTGGCGCGAACGGCCCAAATCGTTCGATCTTCGTCGAACGATCGAACAGCCGATGTTCGAGTCGAACGTATGTTCGACTCGAACACGAAGCTCATCCCTAGTGGTGGATCTATTAGGCTTATGTCCACATCAGGGACTGGTAGATAGAAATCCAAGACTGATTGTCAATCGGCGTCTTTCAGTGTTCCAGAAAGTATTCACCAAGGTTTTCCACCGTAACACTCACTTCCAATGCAAAGGATCAGTATGTAACACCAAATTCCTGCTGAGTGATGATTATCCAGACTTCAGATTGTGCACCTAGGCTGTCCTGCAGGTTAATCTCTGGTATGTCTGTCTTCGGATTAAAGAGAACCTGTCGTGATTTGGAGGGTTGGTTTTGGAGCCCAAAATCCCCCTTGCCAACCCTGCAACCTACCAGTCGCCAACCGATGAAACCCCCGTGCCCTGGTGGGGAGGGGTAGGCCAGCCCAGGGGTGAGCGGTCACCCAGTGCATTCCCCTCCCGGCCCTTCGGGATGCCGTCCCACTTAGGTGGCTGCTTTGGAGAATCTAGATAACCTCAGACCGATCGCATGTCCCCATGATGCCCACGATACATCAGATGTCTGCCCTATCAGTTTTTGATGGTGCTTATTATCTATGAAATATACATTTTGGTCATTCCTTGGCCCTGAGCCATGAATCCCAGCCCCCTGAACCCCTTGACCTCCCACATGGGGTCACCACTCCCCCTCCCGCTCCCTTGTGACCTCTAACACGGGAATCACCGCTCCCGCTCCCTGCACTCCTGTGACCTCCCACATTGGGTCACCACTCCCGCTCCCTTGTGACCTCTAACACGGGAATCACCGCTCCCGCTCCCTGCACTTCTGTGACCTCCCACATGGGGTCACCACTCCCACTCCCGCTCCCTTGTGACCTCTAACACAGGAATCACTGCTCCCGCTCCCTGCACCCCTGTGACCTCCAGCATGGGGTCACCACTCCAGCTCCCTGCACTCCTGTGACCGCCCACACGGGGTCACCGCTTCTGTCCCTGCACTCCTGTGACCTCCCACATGGGGTCACTACTCCCGCTCCCTGCACCCTTGTCACCTCCCACACGGGGTCACCGCTCCCACTCCCTCCACCCCTGTGACCTCCAGCATGGGGTCACCGCTTCTACTCCCTGTGATCTCCCACCCGGGGTCCCCGCTCCTGTCCCTGCACCCCTGTGACCTCCAGCATGGGGTCACTGCTCCCTGTGATCTCCCACCCGGGGTCGCCGCTCCCACTCCCTCCACCCCTGTGACCTCCCACATGGGGTCACTGCTCCCTGCACCCCTGTCACCTCCCACACGGGGTCACCGCTCCCTCCACCCCTGTGACCTCCCACACGGGGTCACCGCTCCCTGCACCCCTGTCACCTCCCACACGGGGTCACCGCTCCTGCTCCCTGCATCCCTATGACCTCCCACACGTAGGGTGACCACGTGTCCCGGATTGCCCGGGACAGTCCCGCATTTTGCAGGTCTGTCCCGGGCACATTAATTCCAGGACAATACAGTGTCCCGGAATGAAACTGACACAGCCACACCCCGGGCCAATCTGATGCCCCCAAAAAAAGGCCGCCACATCATCGCTTTACTCACTGACAGTACTTGTCCTGGCCTGGGAATGCCTGGAGGAGCACAATCCCCGCCCCCTGCTTGTGATTGGAGAAATCATAAATCCCGCCTCTTGTGTCCAATCACTGTGCTGTGATTCATTACAGCACAGGCTGATTTTTGGGAAGGGAGGGTGTCCCTGAATTGTAGTTTGGAAATGTGGTCACCCTACCCACACGGGGTCACCGCTCCCGCTCCCTGCACCCCTATGACCTCCCACACGGGGTGGCCGCTCCCACTCCCTCCACCCCTGTGACCTCCCACATGGGGTCACTGCTCCCTGCACCTCTGTCACCTCCCACACAGGGTCACCACTCCCTCCACCCCTGTCACCTCCCACACGGGGTCACCGCTGATGCTCCCTGCACCCCTGTCACCTTCCACACGGTTTTACTGTTCCCTGCACCCCTGCACCCCTGTCACCTCCCACACGGGGTCACCACTCCAAGCTCCCTGCACCCCTGTGACCTCCACATGGGGTCACTACTCCCGCTCCCTGCACACTTGTCACCTCCCACACGGGGTCACCACTCCCGCTCCCTCCACCCCTGTGACCTCCAGCATGGGGTCACCACTCCTGCTCCCTGTGATCTCCCACCCGGGGTCCCCGCTCCTGTCCCTGCACCCCTGTGACCTCCAGTATGGGGTCACTGCTCCTGCTCCCTTGTGATCTCCCACCCGGGGTCGCCACTCCCACTCCCTCCACCCCTGTGACCTCCCACATGGGTTCACTGCTCCCTGCACCCCTGTCACCTCCCACACGGGGTCACCGCTCCCGCTCCCTGCACCCCTATGACCTCCAGCATGGGGTCACTGCTCCCTGTGATCTCCGAACCGGGGTCGCCGCTCCCACTCCCTCCACCCCTGTGACCTCCCACATGGGGTCACTGCTCCCTGCACCCCTGTCACCTCCCGCACGGGGTCACCGCTCCCTCCACCCCTGTGACCTCCCACACGGGGTCACCGCTCCCTCCACCCGTCACCTCCCACACGGGGTCACCGCTCCCTCCACCCCTGTCACCTCCCACACGGGGTCACCGCTCCCTGCACCCCTATGACCTCCCACACGGGGTCACCGCTGACGCTCCCTGCACCCCTGTGACCTCCAACACGGGGTCACCACTCCTACTCCCTGTGATCTCCCACGCCGGTCACCATTCCCGCTCTCTCCACCCCTGTGACCTCCCACACGGGGTCACCGCTCCCTGCAACCCTGTCACCTCCCACATGGGTCACCGCTTCCTGCACCCCTGTCACCTCCCACACGGGATCACCGCTCCCTCCACCCCTGTCACCTCCCACACGGGGTCACCGCTCCCGCTCCCTGCACCCCTATGATCTCCCACACGGGGTCACGGCTGACGCTCCCTGTAATCTCCCACGCAGGTCACCATTCCCACTCTCTCCACCCCTGTGACCTCCCACGCGGGGTCACCGCTCCCACTCCCTGCACCCCTGTGACCTCCAACACGGGGTCACCGCTCCTACTCCCTGTGACCTCCCACGCGGGGCTTCCTCTATACTGAGATGCAGGGCACATGACGTCACAGGAGAGGAGACGGGTCCAAGCCTCTCAGCCTCACCACCATGCACAGTGCAGCTCACATCAGCATCAGAAGATAAATCTGAGGACTGGCCGGGTGTGCTGTGATGCTGGTACTTGTTGTTCCTCGAGCGGGGGCAGGCTCTGTCATTAACACCTGGCTCCCGATGGATTTATTAAACGTATGACGTCCCGCCATCTCTCCCCAGGTGATAATGGGGGATTGTTCAGGATTCACAGAGATTAATTGGCTTCCCGCTGGGTGTAAATATTGTGCTCACACCTAATAAAATAAATGTGCGGGGGAGGAGCTGACGCCTGGCGGTGAAACGATCAGCGCTTTTTATGAAAGACGGAAATTGGTTATAACAGCCACTGATTGGGAATGGGATAACGATGAACGGGAACGAGGATGAGATCCATCCGAATCCGGAAGAATGAAGGAGAAGCAACAAAGAATTCAAACTAGCGGGAATTCCTTCTCCTGCTCAGATCCCGGCCAGACAAGTCTGCAAATAATGCGCTCAATTCTTTCCCGTCTCCTGCTGCCCATGGAGACCGGCTCTGCAATCACCCACCCAACATTCCTTCCCTTTCCTATTAGTGGGCACAGAACTCGCCATTTTCTATATATTATATATGTTATATTACATGGGATAGACATGAGGAACTCTGGGGATGGACATGAGGAACTCTGGGGATGGACATGAGGAACTCTGGGGATGGACATGAGGAATGTTGGGGATGGACATGAGGAATATTGGGGATGGACATGAGGAATGTTGGGGATGGACATGAGAAACTCTGGGGATGGACATGAGGAACTCTGGGGATGGACATGAGGAACTCTGAGGATGGACATGAGGAACTCTGGGGATGGACATAAGGAATGTTGGGGATGGACATGAGGAATATTGGGGATGGACATGAGAAATGTTGGGGATGGACATGAGAAATGTTGGGGATGGACATGAGGAACTCTGGGGATGGACATGAGGAACTCTGGGGATGGACATGAGGAATATTGGGGATGGACATGAGGAATGTTGGGGATGGACATGAGGAATGTTGGGGATGGACATGAGGAATGTTGGGGATGGACATGAGGAACTCTGGGGATGGACATGAGGAATATTGGGGATGGACATGAGGAATATTGGGGATGGACATGAGGAATGTTGGGGATGGACATGAGGAATATTGGGGATGGACATGAGGAATATTGGGGATGGACATGAGGAATATTGGGGATGGACATGAGGAATATTGGGGATGGACATGAGGAATATTGGGGATGGAGATGAGGAATGTTGGGGATGGACATGAGGAAAGTTGGGGATGGACATGAGGAATGTTGGGGATGGACATGAGGAATGTTGGGGATGGACATGAGGAATGTTGGGGATGGACATGAGGAATGTTAGGATGGACATGAGGAAAGTTGGGGATGGACATGAGGAAGGTTGGGGATGGACATGAGGAATGTTGGGGATGGACATGAGGAATATTGGGGATGGACATGAGGAATGTTGGGATGGACATAAGGAAAGTTGGGGATGGACATGAGGAATGTTGGGGATGGACATGAGGAACTCTGGGGATGGACATGAGGAACTCTGAGGATGGACATGAGGAACTCTGGGGATGGACATAAGGAATGTTGGGGATGGACATGAGGAATATTGGGGATGGACATGAGAAATGTTGGGGATGGACATGAGAAATGTTGGGGATGGACATGAGAAATGTTGGGGATGGACATGAGGAACTCTGGGGATGGACATGAGGAACTCTGGGGATGGACATGAGGAATATTGGGGATGGACATGAGGAATGTTGGGGATGGACATGAGGAATGTTGGGGATGGACATGAGGAATGTTGGGGATGGACATGAGGAACTCTGGGGATGGACATGAGGAATATTGGGGATGGACATGAGGAATATTGGGGATGGACATGAGGAATGTTGGGGATGGACATGAGGAATATTGGGGATGGACATGAGGAATATTGGGGATGGACATGAGGAATATTGGGGATGGACATGAGGAATATTGGGGATGGACATGAGGAATGTTGGGGATGGACATGAGGAAAGTTGGGGATGGACATGAGGAATGTTGGGGATGGACATGAGGAATGTTGGGGATGGACATGAGGAATGTTAGGATGGACATAAGGAAAGTTGGGGATGGACATGAGGAAGGTTGGGGATGGACATGAGGAATGTTGGGGATGGACATGAGGAATATTGGGGATGGACATGAGGAATGTTGGGATGGACATAAGGAAAGTTGGGGATGGACATGAGGAATGTTGGGATGGACATGAGGAATGTTGGGATGGACATAAGGAAAGTTGGGGATGGACATGAGGAATGTTGGGGATGGACATGAGGAACTCTTTGGATGGACATGAGGAACTCCGAGGATGGACATGAGGAATGTTGGGGATGGACATGAGGAAAATTGGGGATGGACATGAGGAATGTTGGGGATGGACATGAGGAACTCTGGGGATGGACATGAGGAAAATTGGGGATGGACATGAGGAATGTTGGGGATGGACATGAGGAACTCTGGGGATGGACATTAGGAATGTTGGGGATGGACATGAGGAACTCTGGGGATGGACATGAGGAATGTTGGGGATGGACATGAGGAACGTTGGGGATGGACATGAGGAACGTTGGGGATGGACATGAGGAACGTTGGGGATGGACATGAGGAATGTTGAGGATGGACATGAGGAATGTTGGGATGGACATGAGGAATGTTGGGGATGGATATGAGGAATGTTGGGGATGGACATGAGGAATGTTGGGGATGGACATGAGGAATGTTGGGATGGACATGAGGAAAGTTGGGATGGACATGAGGAAAGTTGGGGATGGACATGAGGAATATTGGGGATGGACATGAGGAATGTTGGGGATGGACATGAGGAACTCTTGGGATGGACATGAGGAATGTTGGGGATGGACATGAGGAAAGTTGGGGATGAACATGAGGAACTCTGTGGATGAACAGCAGGAAAGTTGGGAATGGACATGAGGAACTCTGAGGATGGACATGAGGAACTCTGGGGATGGACATAAGGAATGTTGGGGATGGACATGAGGAATATTGGGGATGGACATGAGGAAAGTTGGGGATGAACATGAGGAAAGTTGGGGATGGACATGAGGAATGTTGGGGATGGACATGAGGAATGTTGGGGATGGACATGAGGAATATTGGGGATGGACATGAGGAATGTTGGGGATGGACATGAGGAATGTTGGGGATGGACATGAGGAATGTTGGGGATGGACATGAGGAACTCTGGGGATGGACATGAGGAACTCTGGGGATGGACATGAGGAATATTGGGGATGGACATGAGGATTGTTGGGGATGGACATGAGGAATGTTGGGGATGGACATGAGGAACTCTGGGGATGGACATGAGGAATATTGAGGATGGACATGAGGAATGTTGGGGATGGACATGAGGAACTCTGGGGATGGACATGAGGAACTCTGGGGATGGACATGAGGAATATTGGGGATGGACATGAGGAATGTTGGGGATGGACATGAGGAATGTTGGGGATGGACATGAGGAACTCTGGGGATGGACATGAGGAATATTGGGGATGGACATGAGGAATATTGGGGATGGACATGAGGAATGTTGGGGATGGACATGAGGAATGTTGGGGATGGACATGAGGAATGTTGGGGATGGACATGAGGAATGTTGGGGATGGACATGAGGAAAGTTGGGGATGGACATGAGGAATGTTGGGGATGGACATGAGGAATGTTGGGGATGGACATGAGGAATGTTGGGATGGACATGAGGAAAGTTGGGGATGGACATGAGGAAAGTTGGGGATGGACATGAGGAATGTTGGGGATGGACATGAGGAAAGTTGGGGATGGACATGAGGAAAGTTGGGGATGGACATGAGGAATGTTGGGGATGGACATGAGGAATGTTGGGGATGGACATGATGAATGTTGGGGATGGACATGAGGAATGTTGGGGATGGACATGAGGAATGTTGGGATGGACATGAGGAATAATGGGCTGGACATAAGGAAAGTTGGGGATGGACATGAGGAATGTTGGGGATGGACATGAGGAACTCTTTGGATGGACATGAGGAACTCCGAGGATGGACATGAGGAATGTTGGGGATGGACATGAGGAAAATTGGGGATGGACATGAGGAATGTTGGGGATGGACATGAGGAACTCTGGGGATGGACATGAGGAAAATTGGGGATGGACATGAGGAATGTTGGGGATGGACATGAGGAACTCTGGGGATGGACATTAGGAATGTTGGGGATGGACATGAGGAACTCTGGGGATGGACATGAGGAATGTTGGGGATGGACATGAGGAATGTTGGGGATGGACTTGAGGAATGTTGGGATGGACATGAGGAATGTTGGGATGGACATGAGGAATGTTGGGATGGACATGAGGAATGTTGGGATGGACATGAGGAATGTTGGGGATGGATATGAGGAATGTTGGGGATGGACATGAGGAATGTTGGGGATGGACATGAGGAATGTTGGGGATGGACATGAGGAAAGTTGGGGATGGACACGAGGAATATTGGGGATGGACATGAGGAATGTTGGGGATGGACATGAGGAATGTTGGGGATGGACATGAGGAACTCTTGGGATGGACATGAGGAATGTTGGGGATGGACATGAGGAACTCTGGGGATGAACAGCAGGAAAGTTGGGAATGGACATGAGGAATGTTGGGGATGGACATGAGGAACGTTGGGGATGGACATGAGGAACGTTGGGGATGGGCATGAGGAACGTTGGGGATGGACATGAGGAACGTTGGGGATGGACATGAGGAATGTTGGGATGGACATGAGGAATGTTGGGGATGGACATGAGAAACTCTTGGGATGGACATGAGGAATGTTGGGATGGACATGAGGAATGTTGGGGATTGACATGAGGAATGTTGAGGATGGACATGAGGAATGTTGAGGATGGACATGAGGAATGTTGGGGATGGACATGAGGAATGTTGGGGATGGACATGAGGAACTCTTGGGATGGACATGAGGAATGTTGGGGATGGACATGAGGAAAGTTGGGGATGGACATGAGGAATGTTGGGGATGGACATGTGGAATGTTGGGGATGGACATGTGGAATGTTGGGATGCACATGAGAAACTCTTGGGATGGACATGAGGAATGTTGGGGATGGACATGAGGAATGTTGGGGATGGACATGAGGAAAGTTGGGGATGGACATGAGGAATGTTGGGGATGGACATGAGGAATGTTGGGGATGGATATGAGGAACTCTGGGGATGGACATGAGGAACGTTGGGGATGGACATGAGGAATGTTGGGATGGACATGAGGAATGTTGGGATGGATATGAGGAATGCTGGGATGGACATGAGGAATGTTGGGATGGATATGAGGTTCTTTGTACAGACACATGGCGGCATCTACAGAAATGACGGTTGGGGCTGCTGACATCCGATCCACTAGGTGGGTGGAGCCAAATTCTCACTTTTATTATCACTGGCGGTGAGCTTCATTGTTTCACCAAAACGCGGGGCGAACGTTGGTTGGGGAGCCGGTGGGCTAAATTAGGAACCTTTCTGGCAATTTATCCCCTTCCAGCACTGAATGAATATGGCAGCATAACAATCGATCGCACTTCTCCAGCATTGTGAGCGCTATCACTGACAGCTCCCGGTCACAGAGATGGGCTCCTGATCTCTGACAGCCAATCGCAGCGATCGAGGGGAACCCATGAAATCGCCTCCCCCGTAAGTATGATTTCCGGGCCCTACTCTGCGTGCAAACAACAAATGTCGCTCACATAGATGGTGTCCTCGTGCACGTCAGGAGGAGAAGAGTTTATCTGATGTATGTCGTTTGTTGGGGGTGGGTGATGGGAATGGAAAGAAATAAACAGAAAATGTTTACAAAATATATATTTTTACTATTTTGGGTTGGATTTTCTTGAATTAAAAATAAAATAAAAAAATAATGATAAAAAAATAATAATAATAATAATATAAATAAATAATAATAATAAAAAAATAATAATAATATAAATAAATAATAATAATTAAAACAATAATAACAAAATAATAATATAAAAAATAATAATAATAAATAATAATAATAATATAAATAAATAATAATAAAAATAAATAATAACATAATAATATAAATAAATAATAATAATAAAAATAAATAATAATAATAAAAAATAAATAAATAATAATACAAATAAAAAATAAATAATAATAATAATTTAAAAAAAAATATTAAAATAAATAATAATAAATTAATAATATAAATAAATAATAATAATAATAATAATAATAAATAATAATATAAATAATAATAATAAAAATAAATAATAATAAAATAATAATATAAATAAATAATAATAAAAATAAATAATAATAATAATAAAAATAAATAAATAATAATAAAATAAATAATAATAAAATAATAATATAAATAAATAATAATAATAAAAATAAATAATAATAAAATAATAATAATAATAATAACAATAACCACAATAATATTAATATTATTACTATTAATAATAATAAAAAATCAAGAGATATTGATTACTGCCAAATAAAGGTCCCATTTATCCTGAAACAAATTTGCGGTAAAAAAAAAGTGATTGTGATGATTAGTACAGATTCTCTAACATATGGCAAATGTAGAAAACTGCGTCCAGGCTTTTAAGGTTCGCTTTTACCTTCTGTCCCTAAAGGGTTTAACAAAAAAAAGTTACAGTATAGAAGCGACTCTTACAAACAATTAGACTGGCGAAAAAAAAAAAAAACGCGGAACGTCACAACGTTGGCCGAGATCTCAACACTGAAAAAAGGGCAAGGTATAAAACTGCGCACAATAACGGGTTTTTGATACGTTGTATCCGGCTGGTCCACTAAATCTATCCAAGTTATAAAAGTAAAAAAAAAAAGAAAAGTTACCAATTGAAAGTGATGAACCAATAAGAACCGACGGCGAGAAATCTGCGACAACATTCGTTGATATCTCGCCATTGGAAATGGAGAAAAACGGGCATAAATCGGTGATATTTGACCGATTTCGCGGTCCGCTCGCCCCTTAACCTGATGCGTGTCGCGTTTGTTACATTCCGTCTCACGGCGTTCTCACGTTACCTGACCCCGGCCACCATATTAATTAGTGCTCCCCGGGGGCCCCTTGTCCCTTCCTATAAGGAGCACTTTACAAAGATTGCCTCCTGTGCAGACAGGAAGAGTCCAGATGGGCCACTCCCAGGGGGGGGCTCTGGTCATAAATCCGGCGCTTAACTGGCCACCAGAGTCTGGAGGATGGCCCTGACCCCTCCCCCCCCTCCTCCGCTCACCTCCCCCCTGACTCCACATTAAACAATCATCGTTATTGTACAATGATTGGGATTGCTCATTGATTTATGGCTCCTGGAGTCGCCCGGCCGGTTTAGGCGTTGGCCACTAATCTGCCATTGTGTGACCGGTCTGAGGTCTGAGGCGCCGTGATTGACAGGCCGCGTCCTCCGCATGACAATGACAAAGCGGATTAGGAAGCGCACACTAATTGTCTAATTGGGCGGAACGTGTTAATCTGAGATTATGGCGCTAATCTGCTGATATGGGAGGAATCCTTCTAGCTGCTGGCCATTGGTGGGAGACGGTGGTCACATGGACAATCCCACCGATCGGGGGGGGGGGAGGGGATTGTATCATAACCGGGAATACTACGCCTGGCAGAGCATACATGTTCATCATAGGTGTGCGCAGCCAATTGCATTAGAGTGTGCACCCCAAACCTCAAACACACACTACTGATCACTCACAATGTTCATTCAGAAAGGGAAGGGGATGGTCAATTACATATTTACCGGCCCCTTCCTCCACTCATCCTAAAACATCCCAGCAGCAACAGCTGGCGGGAGAGGAGGGAAGCCGGTAGCACTGCAGGGGGAAGGGGGGAGCCAGGGAAGTAGGGGGAATCTGTGCTGTAAAGGGTGATTAGGGTGTGCCTGGGCACACCTGCCACACCCTGTGCGCACGCCTATGATGTTCATACAATTCAGGGGGGCGGAGACTTTGTATATAGAGGGAAGAATAATGATTGGACGAGATATTATAGGGGGAAAAATAATGATTGGATGAGATATTATAGGGGGAAGAATAATGATTGGACGAGATATTATAGGGGGAAGAATAATGATTGGACGAGATATTATAGGGGGAAAAATAATGATTGGATGAGATATTATAGGGGGAAGAATAATGATTGGACGAGATATTATAGGGGGAAGAATAATGATTGGATGAGATCTTATAGAGGAGAGAATAATGATTGGATGAGATCTGATAGAGGGAAGAATAATGAATGGATGAGATCTGATAGAGGGAAGAATAATGATTGGATGAGATATTATAGAGGGAAGAATAATGATTGGATGAGATCTGATAGGGGGAAGAATAATGATTGGATGAGATATTATAGAGGGAAGAATAATGATTGGATGAGATATTATAGAGGGAAGAATAATGATTGGATGAGATCTGATAGGGGGAAGAATAATGATTGGATGAGATATTATAGAGGGAAGAATAATGATTGGATGAGATCTGATAGAGGGAAGAATAATGATTGGATGAGATATTATAGAGGGAAGAATAATGATTGGATGAGATCTGATAGAAGAATTGAGCTCTGTAATTTCAAAGCCATTGTATTTAATTTTTAGGGACTCATTAATGACAGGAATAGTACCACTGGATTGGCGCAGGGCCAATGTGGTTCCTATATTTAAAAAGGGAATTAAGTCTTTACCAAGTAACTATAGACCTGTTAGTTTAACTTCTATAGTTGGGAAAATACTGGAGAGATTAATAAAAGACCACATAGATGAGTTCTTGCTGGAAAAAAACTATTTAAGCAACAGACAGCATGGATTCATGAAAGACAGAAGTTGTCAGACAAACCTGATTTCTTTTTATGAAGAAGAGGTAAGTAAAACCTTGGACAGAGGCGTGGCTGTGGACGTGGTATACTTGGACAGAGGGGGGGGGGGGCGGTGGGCGTGGTATAGTTGGACAGAGGGGGTGGCTGTGGACGTGGTATAGTTGGGCAGAGGGGTGGCAGTGGACGTGGTATACTTGGATTTTGCAAAAGCGTTTGATACAGTTCCCCACACATGGCTCATGTGTAAGGTAAAGTCTACAGGATTGGAAATATCAGTTTGTAAATGGATAGAAAACTGGAGTAGTGGTTAATGATTCTTACTCTGAATGGTCCAAGGTTATCAGTGGTGTACCCCAAGGTTCAGTGCTGGGACCCTTACTTTTTAATATGTTTATAAATGATATTGGGTCTGAGATCAAAAGTAACATTTCTGTCTTTGCAGATGACACCAAGCTATGCAGTGGAATAACGTCCTTACAGGATGTCGCCAATTTACAAGCCGACCTCAATGCTCTGTCTAATTGGGCGACTATGTGGCAGATGAGGTTTAATGTTGATAAATGTAAAGTTATGCACTTGGGGGCTAATAATATGAATGCATCATACATACTAGGGGGAGTACAACTGGGGGGATCCGTAGTGGAGAAGGATCTGGGGGTTTTGGTAGATCATAAGCTCAATAATGGCATGCAATGCCAAGCTGCGGTTTCCAAAGCGAGCAAAGTCCTTTCTTGTATAGGAGAGGTATGGTCTCCAGAGAGAGAGATATCATTTTGCCCCTGTACAAATCATTAGTAAGACCTCATCTGGAATATGCAGTTCAGTTTTGGGCCCCAGTTCTCAAAAAGGATATTGGGGAACTGGAGAAAGTGCAGAGAAGGGCAACCAAACTGATAAGAGGCATGGAGGAGCTCAGCTATGAGGAGAGATTAGAGGAACTGAATTTATTCTCTCTTGAGAAGAGGAGATTAAGGGGGGATATGATCAACATGTACAAATATATAAGGGGTCCATATAGTGAACTTGGTGTTCAGTTATTCACTTTACGGTCATCACAAAGGACAAGGGGGCACTCTTTGCGTCTAGAGGAAAAGAGATTTCACCTCCAAATACGGAAAGGTTTCTTCACAGTAAGAGCTGTGAAAATGTGGAATAGACTCCCTGCAGAGGTGGTTCTGGTCAGCTCAGTGGATTGCTTTAAGAAGGGCCTGGATTCTTTCTTAAATGTACAGAATATAACTGGGTACTGACATTTATAGGTAAAGTTGATCCGGGGAATATCCGATTGCCTCTCGGGGGATCAGGAAGGAATTTTTTCCCCTGCTGTAGCAAATTGGATCATGCTCTTCTGGGTTTTTTTGCCTTCCTCTGGATCAACTGTGGGTATAGAATTGGGTATATGGGATTGTACGATATATGTTTATTTTATTTTTTTTATTTTTATTTTTTACGGTTGAACTGGATGGACTTGTGTCTTTTTTCAACCTGACTAACTATGTAACTATGTAACTATGATAGAGGGAAGAATAATGATTGGATGAGATATTATAGAGGGAAGAATAATGATTGGATGAGATCTGATAGAGGGAAGAATAATGATTGGATGAGATATTATAGAGGGAAGAATAATGCTTGGATGAGATATTATAGAGGGAAGAATAATGATTGGATGAGATCTGATAGAGGGAAGAATAATGATTGGATGAGATCTGATAGAGGGAAGAATAATGATTGGATGAGATATTATAGAGGGAAGAATGATGATTGGATGAGATCTTATAGAGGGAAGAATAATGATTGGATGAGATCTGATAGAGGGACGAATAATGATTGGATGAGATCTGATAGGGGGAAGAATAATGATTGGATGAGATCTGATAGAGGGAAGAATAATGATTGGATGAGATCTGATAGAGGGAAGAATAATGATTGGATGAGATCTGATAGAGGGAAGAATAATGATTGGATGAGATCTGATAGAGGGAAGAATAATGATTGGATGAGATATTATAGAGGGAAGAATAATGATTGGATGAGATCTGATAGAGGGAAGAATAATGATTGGATGAGATATTATAGAGGGAAGAATAATGATTGGATGAGATCTGATAGAGGGAAGAATAATGATTGGATGAGATATTATAGAGGGAAGAATAATGCTTGGATGAGATATTATAGAGGGAAGAATAATGATTGGATGAGATCTGATAGAGGGAAGAATAATGATTGGATGAGATCTGATAGAGGGAAGAATAATGATTGGATGAGATATTATAGAGGGAAGAATAATGATTGGATGAGATCTTATAGAGGGAAGAATAATGATTGGATGAGATCTGATAGAGGGACGAATAATGATTGGATGAGATCTGATAGGGGGAAGAATAATGATTGGATGAGATCTGATAGAGGGAAGAATAATGATTGGATGAGATCTGATAGAGGGAAGAATAATGATTGGATGAGATCTGATAGAGGGAAGAATAATGATTGGATGAGATATTATAGAGGGAAGAATAATGATTGGATGAGATCTGATAGAGGGAAGAATAATGATTGGATGAGATCTGATAGAGGGAAGAATAATGATTGGATGAGATATTATAGAGGGAAGAATAATGATTGGATGAGATCTGATAGAGGGAAGAATAATGATTGGATGGGATCTTATAGAGGAGAGAATAATGATTGGATGAGATCTGATAGAGGGAAGAATAATGATTGGATGGGATCTGATAGAGGGAAGAATAATGATTGGATGAGATCTGATAGAGGGAAGAATAATGATTGGATGAGATCTGATAGAGGGAAGAATAATGATTGGATGAGATCTGATAGAGGGAAGAATAATGATTGGAAGAGATCTGATAGAGGGACGAATAATGATTGGATGAGATCTGATAGGGGAAGAATAATGATTGGATGAGATATTATAGAGGGAAGAAAAATGATTGGATGAGATATTATAGAGGGAAGAATAATAATTGGATGAGATCTGACAGAGGGAAGAATAATGATTGGATGAGATCTGACAGAGGGAAGAATAATGATTGGATGAGATCTTATAGAGGGAAGAATAATGATTGGACGAGATATTATAGGGGGAAGAATAATGATTGGATGAGATCTGATAGAGGGACGAATAATGATTGGATGAGATCTGATAGGGGGAAGAATAATGATTGGATGAGATCTGATAGGGGGAAGAATAATGATTGGATGAGATCTTATAGAGGGAAGAATAATGATTGGATGAGATCTGATAGAGGGAAGAATAATGATTGGATGAGATCTTATAGAGGAGAGAATAATGATTGGATGAGATCTGATAGAGGGAAGAATAATGATTGGATGAGATCTGATAGAGGGAAGAATAATGATTGGATGAGATCTGATAGAGGGAAGAATAATGATTGGATGAGATCTGATAGAGGGAAGAATAATGATTGGAAGAGATCTGATAGAGGGACGAATAATGATTGGATGAGATCTGATAGGGGAAGAATAATGATTGGATGAGATATTATAGAGGGAAGAAAAATGATTGGATGAGATATTATAGAGGGAAGAATAATAATTGGATGAGATCTGACAGAGGGAAGAATAATGATTGGATGAGATCTTATAGAGGGAAGAATAATGATTGGACGAGATATTATAGGGGGAAGAATAATGATTGGATGAGATCTGATAGAGGGAAGAATAGTGATTGGATGAGATCTTATAGAGGAGAGAATAATGATTGGATGAGATCTTATAGAGGAGAGAATAATGATTGGATGAGATCTGATAGAGGGAAGAATAATGATTGGATGAGATCTGATAGAGGGAAGAATAATGATTGGATGAGATATTATAGAGGGAAGAATAATGATTGGATGAGATATTATAGAGGGAAGAATAATGATTGGATGAGATCTGATAGGGGGAAGAATAATGATTGGATGAGATATTATAGAGGGAAGAATAATGATTGGATGAGATATTATAGAGGGAAGAATAATGATTGGATGAGATCTGATAGAGGGACGAATAATGATTGGATGAGATCTGATAGGGGGAAGAATAATGATTGGATAAGATCTGATAGGGGGAAGAATAATGATTGGATGAGATATTATAGAGGGAAGAATAATGATTGGATGAGATCTGATAGGGGGAAGAATAATGATTGGATGAGATCTGATAGAGGGAAGAATAATGATTGGATGAGATCTGATAGGGGGAAGAATAATGATTGGATGAGATATTATAGAGGGAAGAATAATGATTGGATGAGATCTGATAGAGGGACGAATAATGATTGGATGAGATCTGATAGGGGGAAGAATAATGATTGGATGAGATATTATAGAGGGAAGAATAATGATTGGATGAGATCTGATAGGGGGAAGAATAATGATTGGATGAGATATTATAGAGGGAAGAATAATGATTGGATGAGATCTGATAGGGGGAAGAATAATGATTGGATGAGATCTGATAGAGGGAAGAATAATGATTGGATGAGATCTGATAGGGGGAAGAATAATGATTGGATGAGATGTTATAGAGGGAAGAATAATGATTGGATGAGATCTGATAGAGGGACGAATAATGATTGGATGAGATCTGATAGGGGGAAGAATAATGATTGGATGAGATATTATAGAGGGAAGAATAATGATTGGATGAGATCTGATAGGGGGAAGAATAATGATTGGATGAGATATTATAGAGGGAAGAATAATGATTGGATGAGATCTGATAGAGGGAAGAATAATGATTGGATGAGATCTGATAGAGGGAAGAATAATGATTGGATGAGATATTATAGAGGGAAGAATAATGATTGGATGAGATATTATAGAGGGAAGAATAATGATTGGATGAGATATTATAGAGGGAAGAATAATGATTGGATGAGATCTGATAGAGGGAAGAATAATGATTGGATGAGATATTATAGAGGGAAGAATAATGATTGGATGAGATATTATAGAGGGAAGAATAATGATTGGATGAGATCTGATAGGGGGAAGAATAATGATTGGATGAGATATTATAGAGGGAAGAATAATGATTGGATGAGATATTATAGAGGGAAGAATAATGATTGGATGAGATCTGATAGAAGGACGAATAATGATTGGATGAGATCTGATAGGGGGAAGAATAATGATTGGATGAGATATTATAGAGGGAAGAATAATGATTGGATGAGATCTGATAGGGGGAAGAATAATGATTGGATGAGATATTATAGAGGGAAGAATAATGATTGGATGAGATCTGATAGGGGGAAGAATAATGATTGGATGAGATATTATAGAGGGAAGAATAATGATTGGATGAGATCTGATAGGGGGAAGAATAATGATTGGATGAGATCTGATAGAGGGAAGAATAATGATTGGATGAGATCTGATAGGGGGAAGAATAATGATTGGATGAGATATTATAGAGGGAAGAATAATGATTGGATGAGATATTATAGAGGGAAGAATAATGATTGGATGAGATATTATAGAGGGAAGAATAATGATTGGATGAGATCTGATAGAGGGAAGAATAATGATTGGATGAGATATTATAGAGGGAAGAATAATGATTGGATGAGATATTATAGAGGGAAGAATAATGATTGGATGAGATATTATAGAGGGAAGAATAATGATTGGATGAGATATTATAGAGGGAAGAATAATGATTGGATGAGATCTGATAGGGGGAAGAATAATGATTGGATGAGATATTATAGAGGCAAGAATAATGATTGGATGAGATCTGATAGAGGGAAGAATAATGATAGGATGAGATCTTATAGGGGAAAGAATAATGATTGGATGAGATCTTTTTGGAGGAAGAATAATAATTAAACGACATCTAATAGGGGGAAGAATAAATATTGGATGAGATCTTATAGGAAGAAGATTAATGATTAGATGAGACCTTATGGGGGGGGGGAATAATGATGATTGGATGGGATCTTATCGGGGGGAAGAATGATGACTGGATGAGATATTATGGGGGAAATGATAAAGATTGGACAAGATAGGGGTATAATAATGATTGGATGAGATCTTATAGGGGGAAGAATAATGATTGGATGAGATATTATAGGGGGAAGAATAATGATTGGATGAGATATTATAGAGGGAAGAATAATGATTGGATGAGATATTATAGAGGGAAGAATAATGATTGGATGAGATCTTTTTGAAGGAAGAATAATAATTAAACAACATCTAATAGGGGGAAGAATAAATATTGGATGAGATCTTATAGGAAGAAGATTAATGATTAGATGAGACCTTATGGGGGGGGGGGAATAATGATGATTGGATGAGATCCTATCGGGGGAAGAATGATAATTGGATGAGACCTTATGGGGGGGAAGAATGATGATTGGGTGAAATCTTTTAGGAAGAAGAATGATGATTGGACGAGATCTTATCGGGGGGGAAGAATGATGATTGGACGAGATCTTATCGGGGGGAAGAATGATGATTGGATGAGACCTTATGGGGGGAAGAATGATGATTGGATGAGATCTTATCGCGGGGGGGAAGAATGATGATTGGATGAGATCTTATCGGGGGGAAGAATGATGATTGGACGAGATCTTATCGGGGGGAAGAATGATGATTGGATGAGACCTTATGGGGGGAAGAATGATGATTGGATGACATCTTATCGGGGGGAAGAATGATGATTGGATGAGACCTTATGGGGGGGAAGAATGATGATTGGATGAGATCTTATTGGGGGAAGAATGATGATTGGATGAGACCTTATGGGGGGGAAGAATGATGATTGGATGAGACCTTATGGGGGGAAGAATGATGATTGGATGAGATCTTATCGGGGGGAAGAATGATGATTGGATGAGACCTTATGGGGGGAAGAATGATGATTGGATGAGATCTTATCGGGGGGAAGAATGATGATTGGATGAGATCTTATCGGGGGGGAAGAATGATGATTGGATGAGACCTTATGGGGGGGAAGAATGATGATTGGGTGAAATCTTTTAGGAAGAAGAATGATGATTGGACGAGATCTTATCGGGGGGAAGAATGATGATTGGACGAGATCTTATCGGGGGGAAGAATGATGATTGGATGAGATCTTATCGGGGGGAAGAATGATGATTGGATGAGACCTTATGGGGGGGAAGAATGATGATTGGATGAGATCTTATCGGGGGGGAAGAATGATGATTGGATGAGATCTTATCGGGGGGAAGAATGATGATGGATGAGACCTTATGGGGGGGAAGAATGATGATTGGATGAGATCTTATCGGGGGGAAGAATGATGATTGGATGAGATCTTATCGGGGGGGAAGAATGATGATTGGGTGAGATCTTATCGGGGGGAAGAATGATGATTGGATGAGACCTTATGGGGGGGAAGAATGATGATTGGATGAGATCTTATCGGGGGGAAGAATGATGATTGGATGAGATCTTATCGGGGGGAAGAATGATGATTGGATGAGACCTTATGGGGGGGAAGAATGATGATTGGATGAGATCTTATCGGGGGAAGAATGATGATTGGATGAGACCTTATGGGGGGGAAGAATGATGATTGGATGAGATCTTATCGGGGGGAAGAATGATGATTGGATGAGATCTTATCGGGGGGAAGAATGATGATTGGATGAGACCTTATGGGGGGGAAGAATGATGATTGGATGAGACCTTATCGGGGGGAAGAATGATGATTGGATGAGATCTTATCGGGGGGAAGAATGATGATTGGATGAGACCTTATGGGGGGGAAGAATGATGATTGGATGAGATCTTATCGGGGGGAAGAATGATGATTGGATGAGATCTTATCGGGGGGAAGAATGATGATTGGATGAGACCTTATGGGGGGGAAGAATGATGATTGGGTGAAATCTTTTAGGAAGAAGAATGATGATTGGACGAGATCTTATAATGGTGGTCGGATGAGATGGCACAATCCCTCCGCCTCGTCGGTCACACAGCAGCCCAATAAATATAATCACCGGCCCGGCTGAGCCTTCCTGGTTACTTTTTTTTTCAGGTTTATTTCTGGCGGCAGTTATTGTTGCTGTTTGGAGTCTCACAGGTCACAACCTGATGAGATTAATGTAATAATTAGATGTATGAAATATGCCAACTGCAGATTAGAGGGCAGAAAACATCTCTCAGCAATCCGGGGAATGTGTGACTCATCGGCCAATCAGGTTCAGCGAGGAGATTTACAGCAGAACGTTCACCGGCCAACGTGACCGCGCGGTACCCGGACATACCGATCGTGTCTATGGGGGCCACTGAAGATTTTCCATGATGTATGATCCACAAGATTAACTGATTGTTCTGCACTGTACTCTACAATATATGATTGGTAATAAATTTGAATAAATCGCTACAATTTTTTTTATTTTATTTTTTATCATTATTATATTCCTGATTTAGGTTACATAACAGTAAATAAATCAAACAATTTTTATGTATTTTTTTAATTGATACAATTGATACATTTTTGTCTGATCCTTTAACTCTTTACATTTTAATTAAATTGTATCTTTTTAATTGTTTTTTTTTTTTTTCAGCTCGTGTTTCATGGATCTTCGCTCTAGCCGGACCTTTGGTATAATAATGAAATATTCATTTAGTGGAGAATTCTTCTACAATAATTGTGACATTTATCTAAACTTTACGCCGATTTCGTACCATCGCCATGTGATCAATAGGCGCTCACTTGATGATGTCTGGACCATTTTTTTATTCCTCCAACGAGAGCCATTAAGGTTTTGTGGCTTTAGATTCTTGTTTTATGTCACCAAATGCCCCCCTCCCCCACACAGCTCCTGTCTATGGGGGTCAAAGAAGGTTTCCTATAATGTGCGATCCGCAAGAGGAACTGATTGTTCTGCAATCTACCCTGAAAATACGATTATTAATAAACTGGATTCATTTGTTACAATTTCTTGTTTTTTCCAATTATTACATTTCCTGATTTATTTTACAAAAAAAAAAAAAAAAAAAGTAGAAAGATTTTGTCTTTATTATTATTAAGGTACTTATATAGCGCCGTCAATTTACGCAGCGCTTTACATATACATTGTACATTCACATCTTTTAATTGATACATCAATTTTTATCTGATCCTTTAATTGATTTATGATTGGTAATAAACTGGATTTATTTGTTACAATTTCTTGTTTTTATCATTATTATATTTCCTGATTTATTTTACAGAATAAAAAAAAAATGATTGAAAGATTTTTTATGTCTTCTAATTGATACAATTGATTGATTAATTTTATCTGATCCTTTAATTATTGATTTTTTTTCCTCGTCGCGTTTCATGGATCTGCGCTCTAGCCAAAGCTTTATTATGATAATTAAATATTTGAGAACTCTTCTACAATACTTGTGACATTTATCTAAACTTTACGCCAATTCCGTACCAATGTCATGTGACCAATCTGCGTTTGCTCGCTGTCTTTTTTCTCCATAATGTGTGATCCGCAAGATGAACTGACTGTTCTGCACTGTACGCCAGAAAATACGATTGTTAATAAACTGAATCAATTTGTTACAATTTATTGTTTTTTCCCATTATTACATTTCCTGATTTTTTTTTTACAAAAATAAAAAAGAGAGAAATATTTAGTGTTTTATTAATACATTCATTTTTATTTGATCCTTTAATCAATTTATTTACATTTGGTAATACATTGGAATAATTTGTTACAATTTCTTGTTTTTTTTTCCATTATTACATTTACTTAATTTTTTTTACAAAAATAAAAAAAAGAGAGATAGATTTTGTCTTTTAATTGATACATTCATTTTTATTTGGCCCTTTAATTGATCGATTTACGATTGGTAATACATTGGATTAATTTGTTACAATGTTTTGATTTTTTCCCATTATTACATTTCCTGATTTATTTTACAAAAATAAAAAAGCGATTAAGTTTTGTCTTTTTAATTAATACATTCATTTTTATTTGATCCTTTAATTAATTGATTTACATTTGGTAACACATTGGATTCAATTGTTACAATTTTTTGTTTTTATTTTTATTACAATTCCTGATTAATTTTACAGAAATAAATACATTTAAAGAATTTTAATTGATACAATTAGTTGATTAAATTTATCTGATTCTTTAATTTTTGATTTCTCTGCTCGTGTTGCACGGATCTGCGCTCTAGCCGGACTTTTATTATAATATTGAAATATTTGAGAACTCTTCTACGATAATCGTGAAATTTATCTGAACTTTACGCCAATTCTGTACCATCGTCAAGGTGACCAATCCGCGTTCGCTCTTTTATTCCTCCAATCAGATTGGTGAGGATTTTGTTGCCCGGCCTTCTTGTTCTTTATGTCTCAGGGTGACCCCCTCCCCCATAGAGATCATATCTATGGGGGTCACAAAAGATTTTCCATAATGTGCGATCCCCAAGAGGAACTGACTGTTCTGCGCTGTACTCCAGAAAATACGACTGTTAATAAATTGGATTAATTTGTTACAATTTCTTGATTTTTTTTCCATTATTAAATTTCCTGACTAATTTTACAGAAATAAAAAAGAGAAGGATTTTGTCTTTTAATTGATACATTCATTTTTTATTTGGCCCTTTAATAGATTGATTTACGATTGGCAATACACTGGATTAATTTGTTACAATTTCTTGTTTTTTTTCCCATTATTACATTTCCTGATTTATTTTACAAAAATAAAAAAGTAGAGAAAGATTTTGTCTTTTATTAATACATTCATTTGTATTTGATCCTTTAATCAATTTATTTACATTTGGTAATACATTGAAATAATTTGTTACAATTTTTTAGTTTTTTTTCCATTATTACATTTCCTGATTTATTTTACAGAAATAACAAAATTGAAAGTTTTTTTTAAAATCTATTTTAATTGATACAATTGATTGATTAATTCTATCTGATCTTCTTATTATCGATTTTTCCCGTGTTGCAAGGAACTGCGCTTTAGCCGGACTTCTTTCTATAATAGTGAAATATTTGAGAACTCTTCTACGCTAATCGTGAAATTGATCAGAAATGTACGCCAATTTCCGTACCGCCGTCATGTGACCAATCCGCGTTCGCTCTTTGATGTCCGGACCGTCTTCTATTCCTCCAATCAGATCGGCGAGGATTTTTGTTGCTCGCCATTCTTGTTCTTCATGTCTCAGGCTGACCCCCTCCGGCACTTTACATCCGGGAGCATTAATTGCCGCAATCAGCGCCCTGACATGCACTTGTTACTCTGTGATGGCGCCCTGACAACCGGACAATTTGCAGATCGCTTTATGAGGGCAGAACAATAAGCGTCAGGAAGTTGGAGCAGGTTTGGATGGTCAGACGACCGCTCGCCTGCACCCCCCCCCCCCCTCCCATCCCCTGGCCTCTCAGCCTTTCATGAACATGTGACACGTTATTGTGAAATGTGGGACAATGTGTCACTTTTTATGAGCAGTGATTGCTAGCTGTGACATGAAGGTGTGTTGTGACCCCCTCCCCCCAACAATCATCATCTGTACTTGTCCAGGTAATTACCTCCAACCGCCCCATCCACCTTCCTTTGATGAGCGGGCCCAAATCCTCCAATCTCATTACCCACCAATCACCCTCCCCCCAGGGCCAAATCCACCCCATCCCCCCCCCAAACCAGCCCGGCACAGGAAGGGTTATTAGTGATTAAGATCGGAGATCAGCCTTCCCTTTAATTAAGGTGATAAAAGTGCGATCTGATTGTTCTGCGCTGAACGCGCCCCGATGATCAGCACTCAATGGAATGCTTTGTGCGGCTTACCGGTCCAGGAGGGGGCGGAGTCACAGTGGAGGCGTGCCCCGGAGCTCAGACGGCGTAAGGTGTTTTCAGGGGCAAATACGGACGAATAAAAGCGTCCAATCGTTTCCTAATCGCAGAACTGCTCCTGAAGATATTTTTTATTATTATTATTATTATAATACAGGATTTATGCAGCACTTTACAACATAAGATACATTTTTTTTTTTTACTGCCTTGCTGTTCCATATTTTCACAATAGTACAGTGGTTACGGAAAGTATTCAGACCCCCTTACATTTTTCACTCTTTGTTATATTGCAGCCATTTGCTAAAATCATTTAAGTTCATTTTTTCCTCATTAATGTACACACAGCACCCCATAATGTACACACAGCTCCCCATAATGTACACACAGCACCCCATATTGTACACACAGCACCCCATAATGTACACACAGCTCCCCATAATGTACACACAGCCCCCCATAATGTACACACAGCTCCCCATATTGTACACACAGCCCCCCATAATGTACACACAGCACCCCATAGTGTACACACAGCACCCCATAGTGTACACACAGCACCCCATAATGTACACACAGCTCCCCATAATGTACACACAGCTCCCCATAATGTACACACAGCACCCCATAGTGTACACACAGCACCCCATAATGTACACACAGCACCCCATAGTGTACACACAGCACCCCATAGTGTACACACAGCTCCCCATAATGTACACACAGCACCCCATAGTGTACACACAGCACCCCATAATGTACACACAGCTCCCCATAATGTACACACAGCACTCCATAGTGTACACACAGCTCCCCATAATGTACACACAGCCCCCAATAATGTACACACAGCCCCCCATAATGTACACACAGCACCCCATAATGTACACACAGCCCCCAATAATGTACACACAGCACACCATAATGTACACACAGCACCCCATAATGTACACACAGCTCCCCCATAATGTACACACAGCCCCCCATAATGTACACACAGCCCCCCATAATGTACACACAGCACTCCATAATGTACACACAGCTCCCCATAATGTACACACAGCACCCCATAATGTACACACAGCACCCCATAATGTACACACAGCTCCCCATAATGTACACACAGCTCCCCATAATGTACACACAGCCCCCCATAATGTACACACAGCACCCCATAATGTACAGAAAGCCCCCATAATGTACACACAGCTCCCCATAATGTACACACAGCACCCCATAATGTACACACAGCTCCCCATAATGTACACACAGCACCCCATATTGTACACACAACACCCCATAATGTACACACAGCACCCCATAGTGTACACACAGCTCCCCATAATGTACACACAGCTCCCCATAATGAACACACAGCCCCCCATAATGTACACACAGCTCCCCATAATGTACACACAGCACCCCATAATAAACACACAGCCCCCCATAATGTACACACAGCCCCCCATAATGTACACACAGCACCCCATAATGTACACACAGCACCCCATATTGTACACACAGCACCCCATAATAAACACACAGCCCCCCATAATGTACGCACAGCTCCCCATAATGTACGCACAGCCCCCCATAATGTACACACAGCCCCCCATAATGTACACACAGCCCCCCATATTGTACACACAGCACCCCATAATGTACACACAGCACCCCATATTGTACACACAGCACCCCATAATGTACACACAGCTCCCCATATTGTACACACAGCACCCCACAATGTACACACAGCTCCCCATAGTGTACACACAGCACCCCATAGTGTACACACAGCACCCCATAATGTACACACAGCTCCCCATAATGTACACACAGCACCCCATAGTGTACACACAGCTCCCCATAGTGTACACACAGCACCCCATAGTGTACACACAGCTCCCCATAGTGTACACAGAGCACCCCATAGTGTACACACAGCACCCCATAGTGTACACACAGCACCCCATAGTGTACACACAGCTCCCCATAGTGTACACACAGCTCCCCATAGTGTACACACAGCTCCCCATAATGTACACACAGCACCCCATAATGTACACACAGCTCCCCATAATGTACACACAGCACCCCATAATGTACACACAGCACCTCATAATGTACACACAGCTCCCCATAATGAACACACAGCCCCCCATAATGTACACACAGCACCCCATAATGTACACACAGCTCCCCATAATGTACACACAGCACCCCATATTGTACACACAGCACCCCATAGTGTACACACAGCACCCCATAATGTACACACAGCCCCCCATAATGTACACACAGCTCCCCATATTGTACACAGCACCCCATAGTGTACACGCAGCCCCCCATATTGTACACACAGCCCCCATAGTGTACACACAGCACCCCATAGTGTACACACAGCACCCCATAATGTACACACAGCTCCCCATAATGTACACACAGCACCCCATAATGTACACACAGCACCCCATAGTGTACACACAGCTCCCCATAGTGTACACACAGCACCCCATAGTGTACACACAGCACCCCATAATGTACACACAGCTCCCCATAATGTACACACAGCACCCCATAATGTACACACAGCTCCCCATAATGTACACACAGCTCCCCATAATGTACACACAGCACCCTATAATAAACACACAGCCCCCCATAATGTACACAGCTCCCCATAATGTACGCACAGCCCCCCATAATGTACACAGCCCCCATAATGTACACACAGCACCCCATAATGTACACACAGCCCCCCATAATGTACACAGCACCAAATAATGTACACACAGCACCCCATATTGTACACACAGCACCCCATAGTGTACACACAGCTCCCCATATTGTACACACAGCACCCCATAGTGTACACACAGCACCCCATAATGTACACACAGCACCCCATAATGTACACACAGCTCCCCATATTCTACACACAGCACACCATAGTGTACACACAGCCCCCCATAATGTACACACAGCTCCCCATATTGTACACACAGCACCCCATAGTGTACACACAGCTCCCCATAGTGTACACACAGCACCCCATAGTGTAGACACAGCACCCCATAATGTACACACAGCAGCCCATAGTGTACACACAGCTCCCCATAGTGTACACACAGCACCCCATAGTGTACACACAGCACCCCATAATGTACACACAGCACCCCATAGTGTACACACAGCTCCCCATAGTGTACACACAGCACCCCATAGTGTACACACAGCTCCCCATAATGTACACACAGCTCCCCATAAGGTACACACAGCTCCCCATAATGTACACACAGCTCCCCATAGTGTACACACAGCCCCCCATAATGTACACACAGCTCCCCATAATGTACACACAGCTCCCCATAATGTACACACAGCTCCCCATAATGTACACACAGCACCCCATAATGTACACACAGCTCCCCCATAATGTACACACAGCCCCCCATAATGTACACACAGCTCCCCATAATGTACACACAGCACCCCATAATGTACACACAGCCCCCCATATTGTACACACAGCCCCCCCATAGTGACAGAAAAACACAGAATTGTTGACATTTTTGCAGATTTATTAAAAAAGAAAAAGTGAAATCTCACATGCTCCTAAGTATTCAGACCCTTTGCTCAGTATTTAGTATTTGCACCCTTTTGATGAGTCTTTTTGGGAAAGATACAACAAGTTTTTCAAACCTGGATTTGGGGATCCTCTGCCATTCCTCCTTGCAGATCCTCTCCAGTTCTGTCAGGTTGGATGGTAAACATTGGTGGACGGCCATTTTTAGGTCTCTCCAGAGATGCTCAATTGGGTGTAAGTCAGGGCTCTGGCTGGGCCATTCAGGAACAGTCACGGATTTGTTGTGAAGCCGCTCCTTTGTTATTTTAGCTGTGTGCTTAGGGTCATTGTCTTGTTGGAAGGTAAACCTTTGGCCCAGTCTGAGGTCCTGAGCACTCCGGAGAAGGTTTTCCTCCAGGATATACCTGTACTTGGCCGCATTCATCTTTCCCTCGATTGCAACCAGTCGTCCTGTCCCTGCAGCTGAAAAACACCCCCACAGCATGACGCTGCCACCACCATGCTTCACTGTTGGGACTGTATTGGACAGGTGATGAGCAGTGCCTGGTTTTCTCCACACATACCGCTTAGAATTAAGGCCAAAAAGTTCTCTCTTGGTCTCATCAGACCAGAGAATCTTATTTCTCACCATCTTAGAGTCCTTCAGGTGTTTTTTTTAGCAAACTCCATGCGGCTTTCATGTGTCTTGCACTGAGGAGAGGCTTCCATCAGGCCACTCTGCCATAAAGCCCCGACTGGTGGAGGGCTGCAGTGATGGTTGACTTTCTACAACTTTCTCCCATCTCCCGACTGCATCTCTGGAGCTCAGCCACAGTGATCTTTGGGTTCTTCTTTTCCTCTCTCACCAAGGCTCTTCTCCCCCGATAGCTCAGTTTGGCCGGACCGCCAGCTCTAGGAAGGGTTCTGGTCGTCCCAAACGTCTTCCATTTAAGGATTATGGAGGCCACTGTGCTCTTAGGAACCTTAAGTGCAGCAGACATTTTTTTTTGTAACCTTGGCCAGATCTGTGCCTTGCCACAATTCTGTCTCTGAGCTCTTCAGGCAGTTCCTTTGACCTCATGATTCTCATTTGCTCTGACATGCACTGTGAGCTGTAAGGTCTTATATAGACAGGTGTGTGGCTTTCCTAATCAAGTCCAATCAGTATAATCAAACACAGCTGGACTCAAATGAAGGTGTAGAACCATCTCAAGGATGATCAGAAGAAATGGACAGCACCTGAGTTATATATATATATGAGTGTCACAGCAAAGGGTCTGAATACTTAGGAGCATGTGATATTTCAGTTTTTCTTTTCTAATAAATCTGCAAAAATGTCAACAATTCTGTGTTTTTCTGTCACTATGGAGTGCTGTGTGTACATTATGGGGTGCTGTGTGTACATTATGGGGGGGGGCTGTGTGTACATTAATGAGGAAAAAATGAACTTAAACGATTTTAGCAAATGGCTGCAATATAACAAAGAGTGAGAAATGTAAGGGGGTCTGAATACTTTCCGTACCCACTGTATATAAACCAATACACATTGTAGCGTCTCCCCCTAGTGGCTGCCTGTATATAGCAATCAAACCTGAGAAAAAAACAAATTGTCCTCAATACAAACCTATTTGCTAGTTTTTGTTGCACTTTTGCATGATTTTCTGCTCAAATGCAAAAATAAAAAAATAAATAATAATAATAATAATAATAATAATAATAAATGAATAAATAAATACACAAATAAATAAAAATCATCATAAATAATAAATTAATAAAATGTTATAAGAAATAATTAACCACTAACCTTAGAAAATATATTAATATATAAAAATAATTATAATTATTAATAATAATTTAATATGTTAATTATTTAGTTAGTTTGAGTTAGGGGTGTTTATTATTTTATTTTATTTCTAGGGGTTAGGGGGTTATTTATTTAATATTAGTATTAATTTATTGTATTTACTGTATTTATGATTATTTTTATTCATTTGTGTATTTATTTTACGTTTATTTATTCATTTATTATTTGTAGTATTAACACCCTGTTCTAGATATTTTATAGATAGGCAACTCCTATCCTTATATTTATTTGTGGATCCAAATAATAAAAACAATTGTCCTCATTACAAACCTATTTGCTCGTTTTTGTTGCTCTTTTGTGCGTTTTTGCATGATTTTCTGCTCAAATGCAAAAAAAAAAAAAAAAAATACACAAATAACTAAAAATCATCATAAATAAATTAATAAAATGTTATAATAATTAACCACTAACCTTAGAAAATATATTAATATATAAAAAAATTAACATATTAAATTATTATTAATAATTATTTAGTTCGTTTGAGTTAGGGGTGTTTATTATTCTATTTTTTTTTAAGGGTTATAGGGGGTTATTTATTTAATATTAGTATTAATTTATTGTATTTATTTACTGTATTTATTTATGATTATTTTTATTCATTTGTGTATTTATTTTACGTTATTTAGTCATTTATTATTAGTAGTATTAACACCCTGTTCTGGATATTTTATAGATAGGCAACTCCTATCCTTATATTGATTAGTGGATCCAAATAATAAAAACAATTATCCTCATTACAAACCTGATTTTCTACAAAATCTACATAGTGGTGATTTTGGGTGGAGTGTAGAAACCCTCTCAGGTTATTATTGCTGTCTGTGTCCCCACGGGGGAGATTTACCCCCCCCCCTCTGTTTCCTTCCCCTCAGAGAGATTTATTCTCACTTCCTGTTGTGTCCCCAGGACAGGAAGTGAAGAGAAATCACCCTATCTGGGACACAGACAGCAATAAAGCCTGTCGGGCGTTCCAACCCTTCCCCACTCCGCCCAAAAACTAAGAATATGATGACATTAGATACATTGTACCAGGAATGGAAACATTGATTCACCTGATCCTTCATGTCATAGATTTCCTTTAACAATAAAACAAGCCCCTCCCATCCCCCCTCACACCCCCCTGGGAATATTTTGCTTGAGGGGCAACAGAAACTCCATTCAGCTCTCAGCCCCAACTTGTATCCATACCGGCACTTTAAATTCCTGAAGATACGACTTGTGGGAAGCTGACAAATCACTGATGAGCTGTGATGAAGGGAAACAGGCTGGAGAAATTAGGGGCGGAGCCTTGAAGGGAGACGCAGACTGGGCACCCCCTCCAAAATCCGGGACCCCCCCCCATCCCTGTCCGCGTCTGTTCCTAAAATATTCCATGAGAAATAACACATCGCTCCACCCAAAACTGTTTTATAAGTTGGTGAAATTCCTAAGGGGTTCCCACCATCCCTGTGCTGAATTCCTGGGTCTGTACACCCGCTGGGTCCACATAATTGATTTTATGTCCCCGCTCTGGTGTTGCCCGGAGTTCTGTGGTTGGGGGGGGGGGGGCAGGTTTGGTGAGCGGAGGGTCCATGCATTGGGCTGATTGAAGATGGTGGATGGAGGTGATGGATGGGATGAAGATGATGGATGGGATGGAGGTGATGGATGGGATGGAGGTGATGGATGGGACAGGTGGAGCCCCCCGCAGGGCGCACATGAAAGGGAGAATGGAGTCATTGTGTGTCAGGAAAGTGACGGATCGGGATGACGGACGGGAGGCCCGGAGTCTCCAATAGAAATCCCCGGAATCTCCCGGAGATGGAACCCAACTGAATGGCAATTTCAACTTCGCAGCTCTGTGATCATTATACATTATTAGGGACCTGATGTGCCAGAAATATGCGCCGCGACGCACAGGACCTTCACCTTACCAGAAGGTCCCATTTATTCTATTATTCTCTATGGAGACGGTTCACATCTCCACGTCACCTGAAGCTCAACCAAGTTCTGGAGCTTTTTTTTTTTTTTTTTTTTGTAGCGTGATTCGGATAGATTTGCGTGTTTTTATTCTCTTAGAGATGAATGAAAATGCGCAATTTGCTAGTTTTTGGGCGCTTTCGTACATTTTTGCACAATTTTCTGCTCAAATGCAAAAAAAAAAAAATATATAGTAATAATATATGAATAAATAAATGAAAGAAAAAAAAACACACACAAATAACTAAAAATCATCCTAAAGTAAATTAATAATATGTAATAATAATTAATTAACCCCTAACTGTAAAAAATTTATAAAATAAATTATTATTAATGCTAATAATATTTAGTTTGTGTTAGGGTGTATATTATTATTTTAATTTTTTTTTAAGGTCAGGAGTTACTATTTTATTTATTTTCTTATTATTTATTTATTAGGGTGTCATTGATACTACTAATAATAAATGTAAAATAAATACACGAATAAATAATAATCATAAATAAATACAATAAATGAATACTATGTAATAAATAATTAACCCCTAACCTTAAATTTTTTTTAAATAATATTTACTTTTTTTTAAGGGTAGGGGTTATTTATTACATAGTATTCATTTATTGTATTTATCATTATTATTTGTTTATTTATTATTATTAGTAGTAGTATTAATGACACCCTAATAAATAAATAAGAAAATAAATATTATTAACCCCTAACCTTAACTTTAACCACCTATCTTAACAAAATACATAAAACAAATTAATTATTATTAAATGCTACTTATAATAATAATAATAATAATAATATTTAGTTTGTGTTATTATTATTATTAGTTTTTTAAGATCAGGAGTTACTATTTTATTTATTTTCTTATTAGGATGTCATTGATACTACTAATAATAAATGTAAAATAAATACACAAATAAATAAATACAATAAATGAATACTATGTAATAAATAATTAACCTCTAACCTTAAAAAAATATATTTTATTTTTTATTAAAAAGTAAATATTAAGGGTAGGGGTTATTTATTACATAGTATTCATTTATTGTATTTATCATTATTATTTATTTGTTTATTTATTTTACATTTATTTATTATTATTAGTAATAGTGATAATGACACCCTAATAAAAAAATAATAAGAAAATAAATATTAACCCCTAACTTTAAACCCTAACTTTAAACCACTTATCTTAACAAAATAAATACATAATAATTAATGAAACAATAATAATAAAAAAATAAAAGCTGATGGAAAAGCAAAAAAAAAAAAAAAAAGAAAAGAAAAACCTAAAAAACCTAGCAACAGATAAATTTGTTTTATTAGTCAATAGAAAAAACGAAGAAAGCTCAAAACCGCGCCTAAAAACGTGCTAAAATTGCTTAAAAAGAAAAAAAAAAAATGCACAGAAAAACGCTCCGGTGTGAATGCAGAGGAAGTGTGCGTTGTGTAAATAGGCCCCTCATGTATTTTTCTTTATATACAAGCAGGGCGAGACCCTGAATGTGACCCACCTCCAGCCTCCTGCACTCCATCTACAGCAGGGCTAGAGTGTGATAGGATAAAGCAGCACAAGGAGCCAACCAGTTCAAGAAGCATGCTGATAGGAAGAGAGAGACGAGCGACAGAGAGATGAGCTCATCCCTGTGCTGCTTTCACCAACCAATCACAGGCTGGGGGGGGGGGGGCGATTTGGGCAAAGAGGAAGTAAGCAGGGGAAATTTCTGGATTGAAGGTGAATATTGCAGCAAAAGCCTTTTTAGGTTATATTTTATCTTTTGATTTGCTCTTCGTTTTTATATTCTTCTTGGCTGGCGTTTGGCCTTTAACATTTTTTAATGATTTTGTTGATTTTTTATTTATTTTTTATTATTATTGATTTTTTTTTACTAATGGAAACACAAAATCTCATAATAACTTCCCATTTGTGTTAAAAAAAAAAAAAAAAGTGTCATGTCTGATTTTCAATAAATTGGGGAGCGCCAGCCGTCCTCACACTTCAAGGGGCCCCCCGCAGGGGAATCTCCACCCACTTCTGCAGAGATTTTATTTCACTTCCTGTTGTGACTCTGATACAGGAAGTGAAGGGAAGTCTCCCCAATGGGGACACACACAGCAGTCATTCCATCCAAATCTAAAATACAATTTTTTATTTTTTTTGGGGCTTTACCATTCTTGTAGGAAAGCGGCCGAGATTTTGGCTATTTTTAGGCGCCAGTGACGGGCGATCTGCAGATGTTTGGAGGACTTCAGGGGCCGTGGGGTCCAGATGGGGGACTCATCCTTGGTATCAGCGCGGCGGGCCACTGGCGGGGGAGAAATCGCCGACACCTGATGGAGTTCTGGCAAAAAAAAAATTAAAAATTGGAATTGCGGAGTTGATGATGAATGAGGCAGATGGTGGAGACGTCTTCCCCGCAGCCAAACTCAGATTTCAAAAGATGAAGAAATTCTTTCCGTCCGCTGTCTTCGCCGCCGCCCCACCTGTGCAAATCCGCGTCTGAGCCGAGCGCCAGGCAAAGGGGAGGAGAAACATACTGCAGGGGAAATTTCTGGATTGAAGGTGAATATTGCAGCCAAAGCCCTTCTATGTTATTTTTATCTTTTGATTTGCTCTTCGTTTTTATATTATTTTTGGCTGGCGTTTGGCTTTTCAAATTTTTTAATGATTTTTTTTTAACTAATGGAGACACAAAATCTCATAATAACTTCCCATTTGTGTTAAAGAAAAAAAAAAAAAAAAAAAGGGTCACTTTCGATTTTCAGTAAATTGATATGTATGCTGATAGGAGGAGAGAGAAGAGTGACAGAGAGATGAGCTCATCCCTGTGCTGCTTTCACCAACCAATCCCAGGCTGGGGGGCGATTTGGGCAAAGAGGAAGTAAGTTGAACAATGCCAGACATTGGACTGAGGACATCTAGTGGCAGAAAAACATACTGCAGGGGAAATTTCTGTATTGAAGGTGAATATTGCAGCAAAAGCCGTTTTGTGTTATTTTTACCTTTTGATTTGCTCTTCGTTTTTATATTATTCTTGGCTGGTGTTTGGCCTTTAACATTTTTTTTTAATGATTTTGTTGATTTTTTTTTTTTTTTTACTAATGGAGACACAAAATCTCATAATAACTTCCGATTTGTTCAATTTTTTCAAATTTTCAGTAAATTGGGGAGCGCCAGCCGTCCTCGCACTTCAAGGGGCCCCTGCAGGGGATCTCCACCCACTTTTGCAGAGATTTTACTTCACTTCCTGTTGTGACATACAGGAAGTGAAGGGAATTCTCCGCAATGGGGACACACAGCAGCCAATTCTCATTCCATTCATGAGCCGAACTAAAATTTCGGACGAATTTTTGTTTTTTTGGAAACTGAATTAGAATAGTACAGAATTTAAACAAATCTGAAATAACGGAAAAAAAATTAATTGACAAAATTTCTAATCGTTTTCCAATTCCCAAAAAGAATAAAATAGAAAATAAAATAAAGAAATAGAATAGAAAATATTTTTTTTTTTCCCTATTCTATTTTATTCTCTTTGGGAATTGGAAAACGATTCGAAATTTTGTCCAATTTGAATTTTCCGTTATTTTAAATAAGTTTCATTTGTTTTCGGGAATTCAATTTGTTTTCGAATCAATTTGAATTTTTCAGGATCAATTCAAAAAGTTTTTGAATCAATTTTCAAATAAGAATAAAAAATAGAAGAGAAAGTAAAGAAATTGAATAGGGGGGAAAAAAATAAAAATAAAAAATGTATTTTCTATTCCATTTTATTCTCATATGAAAACTATTCGAAAATTGATACAAAAACTTTTCGAATTGATCCTGAAAAATTCTAAATTGATTCGAAAACAAAGAAACAAAATGAATTTCCGAAAACAAATGAAACAAATTTATGTAAATAAGGAATGGAAACAAAACTAAATTATTTCGTTCTGCACATGTCTAACTGACATCACGTCAAACCAAAGCCCTGGGGGTATCGGGGGGCCTCACGCCGCAGCGGGGGTCTCAGTTCTTCTCAGGCAGCAAATATTAATATGTAAACTCTGGTTCTCTTTAATAAAAAGATAGAGAACTGCCCCACACCCCACCAACTACTCCGCTCCAATACAGATCATTGTATATACGGCATGACAGCTCTCTGCTGCCACCTGCTGCTCATACTATGGTACTACAGGCCACATATGAGGATCTGCTGGGCTGAGATTGTGCAGTACATGGTGGTGACCCCCAGAAGCAAAAATGGGGACAAGGACGATGAGCCCCAAACTCAGATCTTCCTCTACGTCAGTGTTTCTCAACTCCAGTCCTCAAGGCGCCCCAACAGGTCATGTTTTCAGGATTTCCCTCAGATGAAAACAGCTGTGGTAATTACTAAGGCAGTGAAACTGATCAAATCACCTGTGCAAAATAATGGAAACCCTGAAAACATGACCTGTTGGGGCGCCTTGAGGACTGGAGTTGAGAAACACTGGTCTACAACATTTAGGTACTAACGCATTTCACCCCAGATTCAGCAGTGGGACCCATAGAGGCCTGCAGGGGTACCCCGCATTACCCGCTCCCTGGGCACGCTATGGTGACACATCTCCCCCACAGAGCTGGAGTTCCCCTTTACATATGACAGGTATGTACAGAGTGCCGTTATACATTCACACCAGTCCCCGCACCGAAGGAGCTTACAATCTACACCTATTAGACCCCTTTCACACTGGGGCGTTTTTCAGGCGCTTTGGCGTAAAAAAAAAACCCGTCTCAATGGGAAGGGGTGCTTTAGGAGCGGTGTATTCAATGCTCTTAGAGCCCTTTCACACTGAGGCGCTGCAAAAATTCCCTAAAAACGCCTTTAGCACTATTACCCGCGTTTTTAGGGCGCTAGCGGTAAAATTAACGCAACGCTGCGGGTGTTTTAACAGCGTTTTTCAAGCATGGGTAATTTCAGTCCTGCTGTTGTAGATGCTTTTTTTTTTTTTTTTTTTGCTTGCATGTTTACATTTTTGGGAGATCATGTGACTTTTCTACAGCTCAGAGCGTATTATAGGTGCTCTTCGGGCGTTTTTACAGCGCTTTCAATTCATTTCAATGGAGAGGGGCGTTTTTGGAGCGTTTTTTTCCAGCGCCCAAAATCTGCTCCAAAGATGCTGCTTGCAGGACTTTTCTCAACGCCCCACCAGTGCAATGCCTCAGTGTGAAAGAGTCCATTGAGATGCATGGAGAGCGTTTTATGAGCGTTTTAATAGCGCTATTTTTAACGCTAAAACGCTGTAAAAACGCTCCAGTGTGAAAGGGGTCTTAGGCCCCTTTCACACTGGGGCGGGGAGGTGAGTTGGCGGTATAGCGCCGCTATACCGTTGTATTTACCGCAATATTTGTCCGCTAGCAGTGCGGTTTTAACCCCCACTAGCGGCCAAAGAAGGGTTAATATCGCCTGCAAACCGCTGCTACAGCAGCGGTTTGCGGGCAGTATAGCCGCGGTGTCCCATTTATTTCAATGGGAAGGGTCGGTATACACACCGCTCCAAAGATGCGGCTTGCAGGAGATTTTTTTTCCTCCCGCCAGCGCAGCGCCTCAGGGTGGAAGCACTCGGGCTTTCACATTGGGATGGCAGATGCAGCTTCTTTCAGGCGCTTTTTTTAACACTAAAACGCCTGAAAAACGCCCCAGTGTGAAAGGGGTCTTAGGGTCACTTTAGACTTTATTGATTTTGGAAGGAACCGTCCCAAGGCACGGGAAGGACATGCAAACTCCATGCAGACCATGTTCCTGGCCTGACCACCAAGTCATTGTACTGCCAGAAATTGTTACATTTATTTCCATCGGCTACAAAATTCTACATAAAATGTAACAATCTGCGTCCGAGTGAGGGCCGGTTCACACCACATGCAGCCCAGTGCGTTTTTTTTTTCTGCATCAAAAACGCATAGAAAGCAGGTTATATGGTTCTCAATGGCATCGTTCACACCAGTGCTTGCAGTTCCAGTAAAAAAAAAAAAAAGTAGAATCTGCTGCATTTTTCCTGCACTGGAACGCTGTAAAAAGCTTAAAAACACACACCGGAACGCACATGTCCTTATTTAGGACCAGATTACACCATAGAAAACGCAGTCCGGATGTATTCCAATGTTTTTTTGCATGCACGTTTTTGATGCGTTCCAGATCATTCCCCTCCCCTCTTTTTTTCTTAACTTTAACCACTTGCTTACCGGGCACTTAAACCCCCCTCCTGCCCAGACCAATTATTAGCTTTCAGCGCTGACGCACTTTGAATGACAATTGCGCGGTCATACAACGCTGTACCCAAATGAAATTTTTATCATCTTTTCTCCCACAAATAGAGCTTTCTTTTGGTGCTATTTGATCACCTCTGCGGTTTTTATATTTTGTTAAAAAAAAAAAAAAAACAACGACAGATTTAAAAAATAAATAAAATTATATATTTTTATATTTTGTTATAAAATTTTGCAAACAGGTAATTTTTCTCCTTCATTGAAGTACACTGATGAGGCTGCACTGAGAGGTGGCACTGGTGGGCACTGAGAAGTGGCACTAATAGGTGGCATTGATAGCTGGCAGTAATGGGTGGCAATAATGGGCACTGGTAGGTTACACTGATAGGCAGCATTGCTAGGTGGCACTGATTGGCATTGATAGGTGGCACTTGTGGGGATTGATAGGTGGCACTGATGAGGCACTGATTGGCATCACTGGTGGGCATTAATAGGTGGCAATGGCAGGTGGTATTTATGGGCACTGATGAGCCTCCTTCCTCTTCGGGACCGATGTCCCTTGTGAACGAGCCGGTGATCGTTCACAAAAAAAATTAAAAATTACCGATCCTTTGTTTACATCACGTGATCAGCTGTCATTGGCTGACAGCTGATCACGTGGTAAGGGGCCGTGACCGGCCCCTTACACGGATCTGTGATCACCCGAGTCTCAGTGACTCAGAAGAAAAAAAACGCACTGGACTGCATGTGGCATAAACTGGCCCTAAAAAAAGTTTAAAGTTTAAAGGGAAAATACGCACTGGAACGCGTCAAAAACGCGCATGCAGAAAAGCATCTGTAACACATCTGGACTGCGTTTCTATGGTGTGAACTGGTCCCGAATGAAGAAAAAATCTCCTGCGAATGAGGAGCTAAGTGTGGAAGATGATGAATTGTTACAGTGGAGGCCGCAGGCAGCTGTGTGTTCAGGGAGGTCTGTGAAAGGTCCAAGGAGAGAGGATGGAAGCGACATTCCACATAGAAAAATCCAGAATCATATAAAAAATTTAATCCAACACGTTTCAGGGAATGTAGAAATCCTTCTTCAGGGCTAAATGAACACGAGATACGGAACCGATCAGATTGTCAGATGATCAATAGCCGACAGTCCCAGGCCGGAGTCTATGAATATAACTGTTAGCTATCGATCATCTGAGTGTCCAGATCTCCCCCTTTTTTTTTTTTTTTTAATAATCTTTTTATTCGTTTTGAAAAAATAAATAAAAAATCAGAACAAAAATAAATGTAAGCAAAACAATTCAATTGATATAGCACCTTACCTCCAATAACACTTAGCTTGGTACAAGGAATGAAAAAAAAAAAAATATTAAAAAAAAGGAATGAGAAAAAAGAAAAAACACAAATCAAAAAAAAAAAAAAGGAAGGAATGAGAAAAAAAAAAAAACCCAACACAAAAACAAAAATCAATATAAAAAAAAAAAAATAAAAAAAAATAAAAAACGCAAATATCAATACTAAAAAAAAAAAAAAAAAAAAAAAAGAAGGAAAAAAATAAGGAAGGCACAAAATATAAAATTTCAAAAAGGAAAAAAAACACACAAAATCCATAAAAATAAAAAAATAAAATAAATTAAAAAAATAAAAATTAATTAAGAAAAGAAAGACAAATCAATATAAAATGCAGCATAGGAAACCTTATTGAAGCGGGCACACAGGGCCAGTGATATAAATACACTTCACTATAAGAATATCGCCCCACGGGCCCAAAACATGGCGCTACCAAAAAGGCACAATCAGCGCTATTCTATTAAAATGAAAATGAGGTAAAAGTTAAAAACCAACAAGTAGAATAAAACAAAACCAAAATAACCCAACCCCCTCCCCCCACTACTTTCAAGCTGTACCAATCCGTGGTAACAGATCTCACTTCTTTATCCGTAATCAGCCCTGAAGGAGGAGGAGTTCTACAACCCCGAAACGCGTTGGCTCATCCTTGGCGATTTTAATAAATTATCATTTTTGGCATTCGTATGCGGAGAGGAGATTCGATCCTCCTATATCCAAAGTCGCCCCCCCCTCCCCCCCCCAGTCATACATACAATCCAATCTGCACCAGACAGCCCCACATATAGAAAAATGACATTTATTTCAACAGAATTTACAAAAAAAAAAAACTGAAAGACGCACAAACTTCATCATCAACATATAGAAAATATTGTTTTTAAAAATGCAATTCTAGTGTCAAAGCTTTTTCGGTTCCGAGAGCCTCCTGTCACTGGTTGTTTGCAACATTTTCATTCACTTCCTGTCTCAGTGACATCACCACCAGGACAGGAAGTGGGGAAAAAAAAACAAAAAAAACACCACTCCTGGCAGGGCACGTTGGGGGTTGTAGTTCCTCGATGGTTGATTTATGATTTGTGAAGGTCGGTGATTGTGTGCAGCTAATATGATGACAGAACACAGGTAGGCCTATTGGCTGCCATATAAAGGGAGGTTGTAGATCAGAAAATGTACAATCCGCCCACCAATGAAGGACGGACCGATCGTCGGTATAGAAGGTCACCGAGACAAGAAACGACTCAACATCACTTATAAAATGTATCAATTTTCAGGGAGGGGTCCCAGGAAAATATTAGGGTATCCCCATCCCTCACTTTCCCCCATGGTGACCCCAGAAAAAAAAAGAAGAAGAAGAGGACCTGTCATAGCAGTGAACATTTCCAAATCCTGTGTCCTGATTGGCCGTTTTAAAAGTCGCAGACGGCATTGCAGCTCACCCATGTCTGACCCAGGAGATGCCGACAGTCTGAAAGGTCACGACCTCTAAGAAAAAAAAAAAATTATTGTTTCATCTATGAAGCGGCACAATCGCCCATATCTGATGGTTTAGAGACGATTCTTCCAATCGATCCAAATCTGAAATGACACAAAAATGTAAGAAAAGTAATTATGGGTATCAGTCCGCACAAGGCAACGCGTTTTGTTATTTTATAGATTATTCACATTAAAATCAGAAGATATTCGAAGCTGAAGATTCATCCCCAAAACATGAATAGGATTCTGATTGGCCAATACGGAAAAGTGTGTTCCCGGGTTCCAGCTCCGCCCCCCTCTCTAAGCTCACTACAGCCCCGCCCACCCTGTGTACAGAATCATGTGTGACAAGAGCCTGCGGTCCCACCCTGCACCTTCACACTAGAACCAACCCTCTGAGCTCTCTACAGCCCTGCCCACCCACCCTGTGTACAGAATCATGTGTCAGGAGCCTGCGGTTCCACCCTGCACACTAGAACCACCCCTCTGAGCTCACTATAGCCCCACCCACCCTCACTTTATACAGAATCATGTGACAGGAGCCTGCAGTCCCACCCTGCACCCTCCCACTAGAACCACCCCTCTGAGCTCACTACAGCCCCGCCCACCCTCACTGTGTACAGAATCATGTGACAAGAGCCTGTGGTTCCACCCTGTACCTTCACACTAGAACCACCCCTCTGAGCTCACTACAGTCCTGCCTACCCTCACTGTGTACAGAATCATGTGACAGGAGCCTGCGGTCTCACCCTGTACCTTGACATTGGAAGGGAACTGTAGTTTTGTTGTTTAGAATCACAGGAAGATAATTGCATAATAAAAAAAGACTATTATTATGTCTGTTATCCAATGAAAAGTCTGGTTCCTGTATAGGGGGAGGGCAGACAGGTTTTATTTCCTGCATAGAAGTCATTGCACTTTTCTGCTCCTCTTGTTGGAAGACCAGCAGCCGGCATCCGTCCAATTCAACAACTTCCTGCAATCTCTAATGACATGAAACTACCACAATGCTGCTGGAACCACCAAATGACATTTGCCTGGACTTCAGGTCATATTGAGATCTGGATTTTCCCTTCAGGATGGTGGAGTTTGGTGAACTTTAATGACAGGTCCACTTTAGAATCCGGTTTTGGGTGGATTTTCCGCTTTCCTGGCCTGGAATACCCCGTTCTATATAGGCGAGTGGATTGTAGTTGGACCATCTGGCTGGGTGGTGCTGCAGATAGTCATCGGCCTATAAGAGGCACCGACCCCCCCCCCCTCCTCCATTGGACGTGTTGGTTTAGCCGCATCCTCTCCAGGTGTTTTCCACGTTTTCTCCGGCGGTGTTGAGGTCACAATGGACGTCTATGGAGAGATTCACAGAGAGACAAACAAGGAGCTGAGAGCAGGTGAGGGACTCGGCCAGGATGACTCCTCCATTGTGCCGGGCCGGTCACAGCTGACACCTGTGCCGAGTATAAATAGTGCTGAACATGGACAGGAGCGCCCATTGTGTCCGCGGGTCAGAGGACAACGGGAGGGGGGGACCCAACAGCTGGAGGGTGATAATGAGATTGGGGGGAGGGCTCTGCCCAGGATTCATGGAGATCAGAGAAGAATATTGGATCATTGATGGGGCTACACTCAGGAGACCCCAGATATAAAGTTCAGGTCTACCCCCAGAATTATCCACCCCCGCCGGGTACAAGCCGAAATGGAAGACTTTCGTAGGAATGGGTCACAAGAGTTTATTTCCTAAAATTTCCAGGAAAAAAATAAAAAAAGTGAGATTTCGGTTTCATTTTCCCAGTTTTGGTTCTGGTGCTCAGAGCCGTATTGGTGATCTCAGTGAAGTAGATTGGTGTCAATGGAGGGGGGGGAACCCCGACCTTCTCTACACATCACCAAAAAAATGGATTCACATTTATTTCAAGTGTGCGCCGTCTTCTCTTTTAATGTTTTTTTCTTATTCTTCATATTTTGTCCCGTTTTCTGGACCCAGAAGTCCCCCCAGTACTCACAACCCAGTATTGTGTTTACCTCCATCTTCAGTGCGTGTCAGAACTCCGCCCCCTGCGACATCTGCCAGGTGATCTGTGCGATCCAATCCTCCTTCTCCTCTCTAAAACACACAAGAAAAATACATAAGAGAAAAGAAAGAAGGAGAAGAAGAAGAGAGAGAAGAAGAAGGAGAAGAAGAAGAAGAAGAAGAGAGAGAAGAAGAAGAAGAGAGAGAAGGAGAAGAAGAAGAGAGAGAAGGAGAAGAAGAAGAAGAAGAGAGAGAAGGAGAAGAAGAAGAAGAAGAGAGAGAAGGAGAAGAAGAAGAAGAAGAAGAGAGAGAAGGAGAAGAAGAAGAAGAAGAAGAGAGAGAAGGAGAAGAAGAAGAAGAAGAAGAGAGAGAAGAGAAGAAGAAGAAGAGAGAGAAGGAGAAGAAGAAGAAGAGAGAGAAGGAGAAGAAGAAGAAGAGAGAGAAGGAGAAGAAGAAGAAGAGAGAGAAGGAGAAGAAGAAGAAGAGAGAGAAGGAGAAGAAGAAGAGAGAGAAGGAGAAGAAGAAGAGAGAGAAGGAGAAGGAGAAGAGAGAGAAGGAGAAGGAGAAGAGAGAGAAGGAGAAGGAGAAGAGAGAGAAGGAGAAGGAGAAGAGAGAGAAGGAGAAGGAGAAGAGAGAGAAGGAGAAGAGAGAGAAGGAGAAGGAGAAGAGAGAGAAGGAGAAGGAGAAGAGAGAGAAGGAGAAGGAGAAGAAGAAGAAAGAGAAGGAAGAAGAAGAAAGAGAAGGAGAAGAAGAAGAAAGAGAAGGAGAAGAAGAAGAAAGAGAAGGAGAAGAAGAAGAAAGAGAAGGAGAAGAAGAAGAAAGAGAAAGAGAAAGAGGAAAGAGAAAGAGAAAGAGAAAGAGGAAAGAGAAAGAGAAAGAGAAAGAGAAAGAGAAAGAGAAAGGAGAAAGAGAAAGAGAAAGAGAAAGGAGAAGGAAGGAGAAGGAGAAGGAGAAGGAGAAGGAGAAGGAGAAGAAGAAGAAAAAAAAGGAAGGATGAGAAAAGAAAAAGGAAAAAAAAAAAGGAGGAGAAGGGGAAAAAAAAAAAGGAATAGGAAAATAAAAAGGAACAGAGAAGAGAAGAAAAAAGGAAGGAACAGAGAAGAGAAGAAAAAAGGAAGGAAGGAGAAGAGAAGAAAAAAGTAAGGAAGGAGAAGAGAAGAAAAAAGTAAGGAAGGAGAAGAGAAGAAAAAAGGAAGGAAGGAGAAGAGAAGAAAAAGGAAGGAAGGAGAAGAGAAGAAAAAGGAAGGAAGGAGAAGAGAAGAAAAAGGAAGGAGAAGAGAAGAAAAAGGAAGGAGAAGAGAAGAAAAAGGAAGGAGAAGAGAAGAAAAAGGAAGGAGAAGAGAAGAAAAAGGAAGGAGAAGAGAAGAAAAAGGAAGGAGAAGAGAAGGGGAAAAAAAAAAAAAAGGAGAGAAGGAGAAGGAAAATATCACTTCTGATAACTCGCCGCTCCTTAGGGTCACGCCGAGCTTTTTCTCCGATTATTTTTGCCAAATTGCAACAAAAGATTAAAAACTCAAAATTTTGAAAAGACCCACAAAATCGAATTGTTAGAAAGTCGGAGCCCCTCATGAATAGTTGATATTCACGTCACTCAAACACACAGAAATAATATTTGAAGAGGGTGAAGAAGCTAAAGAAGAACCCCGAGCAGCCATAGAACCCGTCCCATTTAGTATTCCCGGAGGGCGGGGCGCAGTGCGGTGGAGGGCGGGGCGGGACTTACTCGCTGGGCGCCTGGAGGACGATATCACAGCTCAGGCCGAGGTGGTTCTGTGTGAGGCGGAGAAGGAACACCAAACTACTGGGAAGACCCAGAGCTTTGGCTTTCACGTGGTCGGCCTTCACCCGTCCGCGTCTGGCGTAATCCGTCACCAAGAAGCGCCCTGTGCTGGGGGGAGAGAGAGGGTTAAATACCTCATTGTCTTCTTTATAATGATCCTCCCTTCACCCCCCCCCTTTCATAGGTGTACTGGCTCCTCCCCCTGGACTGAAACGGCTTCCTCTGATATCACCGCACACTGTGAGCTTCTCACATTGTGCATTAGAAGCTGCAGCAAGTCAAATAGCCCCGCCCCGTTTCCCAGCTTGACTGTCTCTGGCCCCACCCCTTTTTATTCATTGAATTTCAGTTTTTCCAATCGTGGAGACTCAAAATCACATGTGGGTGTGGCCTATGCAAATATTGCCCATCTAGGACCGCCCACTCCTCCAGACTAACTAATATGAAGGCATTTTATATTTGCATAACTCCTTCCACTGCTTGCATCAGGAATGAGGGCTCTGGAGAGGAGTACTGAGGCCGGGTGCTGTGATGTTGTCAGGAGGCCCCTCCCATCAGCCTTGATCTGCCTACCATAGGTGTGCGCACAGGCACACCCTAATCACTCCCTACAGTGCAGATTCCCCCTGCTGCCCGGTGTCCCCTCCCACAGCATGGCTGGCTTCCCACCTCTCCCATTGGCTACTGCAGTTGGCACACATAGATGATATTTCAGGATGAGTGGGGGAAGGGGTAATGTAATTTACCAGCCCCTTCCCTTTCTGAATGAACACAATGAGAGATCGGTACCATGTTTTTGAGCTTTCAGGTGCACACCCTAATGCCACAGGCTGCGCACACCTATGCTGCCTACATTGCATAGAGAAGCACAGAGACCCAGTGATGACATCACAGGGACCAAAATAAGGTGTGCAATGAAAATAGAAGAAGGTTTTATTTAGAAATGTCATCATCACGGAGGCGGCTCGGCTCACACTCACTCTGTTTTGTTAGACAGGAGCAACAAGTCACTGAAAAGATGGAGGTAAATGGGTTTGGTGGTCAGACCGGAGCGGTGTCCGGATCCCAAATCCTGGAAGAAGATCCGGATCAGTTCTCCGTGCTGGATGAGGACACGCCCCCTGGAGATGAGAGGAACAGCCTACAAAAAAACAGGAACACGGAACAAAAATTATATAAATATATTCGCTGGAATTCCGATCAAATACAATTTTATATTAAAGTGGACCTGTCAGCAGGAGGACATTCCCTTATGTACAGCAACAGGTCACCTCCACCTCTCAGTCAGTGACTCTGCCTAGACTGAAATTATGTCATCAGTCTGCTGCAGGCAGGAGGAAGCATTTCCTCAGTCTCCCCTCCCCCAGTGATCAGACTGTACATTGTAACTTTGTAGAAGGGGGAGGAGGCATTTCCTCAGTCTCCCCTCCAGGTACTGCACAGGCACCAGGATTGTCTCATCTCTGAAACGTCTAAGTCCAGGAAGTGTGTGGTGAGTGACCCTGGATGATGCCTGAACACAGATGGCGCCATCCTTCTGCAGACAAAAAGCAGATGAAGACATTATCAGGTCCTCTTTACGGTTACTTTACACAACCTAAAGGATGAATTCATGAAATTTGGTGTGATTAGCGCCCCACCTTTGTGTTCTGGAAGTCCATGCGTTTCTCCAGGAGGACCAGCTCCTCGGTCTGCATCATGCTTCGCACCCCCTCATTGCACTGCGTCACAATCTGCACACAGGTGATAGCGGTCACCGCGCCATTCCAGAGACAAACATCACACGCAGAATATTCCAGAACTAAACATTGCAACCTTCTATATACAGGATAACCCAACCCCCCACCCATCATTCCCATTTCACCTGGTGAGCTAGAATTACCTGGTCACATCTACTCCAAATATACAACCTCACCTGGCCAACTGCGGACGCAGCGTCTCCAATGGAGGACACCAGCCTGAAATCACTCTGCGCCAGTTTCAGGATGTTCTATAAAGAGGAGGAGAAGAATGACAAATGGAAGATAAGAATTTAAAAATGACCAACATGAATGAGGCTCATTCTGGGCTTAAACATGACGACTTACCTCCAGGAGGATCTTCAGGCGGGTTATCCTCTGGAAGGGGAGGGCCAGGAACGATTTCAGGGGTTGTCTCTTACAAACCGGCTGCTCCTCCAACTGCTGGAGAACCTGAAGGAATGTTCCATTCTCTCGGCTGATACAAAGAGAGAGAAAGATGGAATTAGATATAGATAGATAGATATCTATCAACATCATCATCATCATCAATCAACCATCAACCAACCATCAACCATCAACCAACAACCATCAACCATCAACCAACAACCATCAACCAACAACCATCAACCATCAACCAACAACCATCAACCAACAACCATCAACCAACAACCATCAACCAACAACCATCAACCAACAACCATCAACCAACAACCATCAACCATCAACCAACAACCATCAACCAACAACCATCAACCAACAACCATCAACCAACAACCATCAACCAACAACCAACAACCATCAACCAACAACCAACAACCATCAACCAACAACCATCAACCATCAACCATCAACCAACAACCATCAACCATCAACCAACAACACTGTCTGAGGGGGAACATTCCAATATTCAGAGAAAGAAGCAAGAAAGAGCAGAACCACCCACTCCATATCATGTATGGTGGTCATTCACTTTTGTAGCCAACTGTACACACCTCCTGCGTCTCCACGACGCAGGAAAATTTTGGAGAATTTTACATCGGAGGATAGAAAAAATAATTTTTTTTTTTAATAAATTTACAAACAAGCGTGATATTTACAGATAAAAACTGAACAGTGTAACAAAAAGGATACGAATGTCTCTTTTCTGAAAGAATCATAAAAATTGTCAAAATATTCCCTCGCCTTCTGTCCATAACCTAGTGTGTGTCTCAGGGTGGGGGGTAGTGCAGCGCCCATAGCCGCCCCACGGGGTTGAGGGACTCTATACCTGTAGTTTTATATTTGTATTGGCTTTCCCGCCCCCTCCCCCCAAAAAAATAATATAAACACCACACACTTTACTCAGTATATTTTTTTGCCCCCAGTGACTGGCAGTACTAGTATTTTTTGCCCCCAGTGACTGGCCGTACTAGTATTTTTTGCCCCCAGTGACTGGCAGTACTAGTATTTTTTGCCCCCAGTGACTGGCAGTACTAGTATTTTTTGCCCCCAGTGACTGGCAGTACTAGTATTTTTTGCCCCCAGTGACTGGCCGTACTAGTATTTTTTGCCCCCAGTGACTGGCAGTACTAGTATTTTTTGCCCCCAGTGACTGGCAGTACTAGTATTTTTTGCCCCCAGTGACTGGCAGTACTAGTATTTTTTGCCCCCAGTGACTGGCCGTACTAGTATTTTTTGCCCCCAGTGACTGCCAGTACTAGTATTTTTTGCCCCCAGTGACTGCCAGTACTAGTATTTTTTGCCCCCAGTGACTGCCAGTACTAGTATTTTTTGCCCCCAGTGACTGCCAGTACTAGTATTTTTTGCCCCCAGTGACTGACAGTACTAGTATTTTTTGCCCCCAGTGACTGACAGTACTAGTATTTTTTGCCCCCAGTGACTGGCAGTACTAGTATTTTTTGCCCCCAGTGACTGGCAGTACTAGTATTTTTTGCCCCCAGTGACTGGCAGTACTAGTATTTTTTGCCCCCAGTGACTGGCAGTACTAGTATTTTTTGCCCCCAGTGACTGGCAGTACTAGTATTTTTTGCCCCCAGTGACTGGCAGTACTAGTATTTTTTGCCCCCAGTGACTGGCAGTACTAGTATTTTTTGCCCCCAGTGACTGGCCGTACTAGTATTTTTTGCCCCCAGTGACTGGCCGTACTAGTATTTTTTGCCCCCAGTGACTGGCAGTACTAGTATTTTTTGCCCCCAGTGACTGGCAGTACTAGTATTTTTTGCCCCCAGTGACTGGCAGTACTAGTATTTTTTGCCCCCAGTGACTGGCAGTACTAGTATTTTTTGCCCCCAGTGACTGGCAGTACTAGTATTTTTTGCCCCCAGTGACTGGCCGTACTTGTATAGGGAGATCACCTTTCATGACTTACACCAGCTGCTGCATGAGCTTCTCTTGGTACATCTGGTTGGTGACGTAGGGGATGTAGACTTGGTGGAAGACTTGACAATGTCTCAGGACACAATCTCCAAGGTCACTCAGGAAAATGTCCTTCTCCAGTCCTTCCTCTAGATCCAGTAGGAACCTGAAGAGAGTTTATTGGTGAATATTAATGAGACTGTTATCCCTCCAAGAACGACATGGAACCGAGCCATTGGGCGGCCCAACGGTGCAGACAAATGCCAAATACCGATGACGGATTAAATCTGCCAGTAATTTTGTTACATTGTAGGAAATTATCAGACCGAACAACTCCAACGTGTGTTTTAATCTCACAGTGTGCATCAGTAAAAAGGAGTATATCAAGGACTTTGGGAAAGAAAAATTCCCTTAAATGTCATTATATTTATACTGCAAAATTGTAAATTGTAGTTAACTGAGCACTAAGAGAAACTAAAACAAAATTCACACGCTGCATGTAATCTGATCCTATGGCTTATGTTTCGTATACATGACCGGTTTTTCCGACGGGAAAACTGCCGGACAAAAAAAAAATAAAAAAAAAAAAAAAAGAAGAAGGAAGAAAGAAGGAGCAGGATCTCTTTTTTCCCCCCGTCAGGGAAAAATCCTGGCGGGAAAACCGTTCGTCTGTATGGTTTTCCGCCGGGGGAAAAAAACGCACATGCTCAGAATCAAGTATGAGACGGGAGCGCTTGTTCTGGTAAAACTAGCGTTAGTAATGGAGATGGCACATTCGTCACGCTGTAATGGACTGAAAAGCATGAGGCTGAAAAGCGCGAATCGTCTCTCACCAAACTTTTACTAATACGCAGATCAGCAAAAGAAGCCCAAAGGGTGGCGCCGTTGGAATGGAACTTCACCCTTTGTAGTGCCGTCGTACGTGTTGGACGTCACCGCGCTTTAGACGGGCGGACCTTTTGTCTGAGCGTGTGTATGCAAGGCAGGCTGAGAGGAATTCTGTCAGTTTATTTTCCGACAGAAAAACCGGTCGTGTGTACGAGGCATGACTGTGACTCCCCAAGGACTTCCATACCATCTGCCTCTCTAGAGAGCTGTGAAAACGCTATAAACAGTTCAGGATTCATTACTAGGACCGGGAAGAAAGGATATGGGACTGAACACTTTACTGTTGGGGGAAACCAAGGAGCAGACCATGAAGATTTTTCTTGTACCTCTCGCTGGCCTGGCAGACACTGGGGAGATTGGAGAAGAGCGTGTGCTTGTCAGAGGTAACGAGACTCTCTGAGAGACTTTGGGATTTCTGGAAGTGATTGACGGCTACAGAGAGGCTGCGCTGGTAGGAGGCCTCCGATACCACCACCTCGAACATTGCCTGGGGGGAGACACAACCAGATCAGTCATCGTAATCCTACCAACGTGATAGGCCAATCAGGAGGCGAGGACAGCAAGGATAAAGAACACCACAACGGTATGTCTGCTGATAACCAGACTGGACGGGGCAATCCGGCTTCTAGAAAACATTGGAGGCCATGGGTGGAGGTTACCCAGCCCATTGGACACCTAGGAGCTCAACATGGCTGCCAATTGATGAGCGGAGAGATGTGTTGGGAACCAACCACAGTTGGTAAAGTAATTGAGAGGCTCTATTTTTTTTTTTTGTTTTTGCACTGAATGTGGTCTTCTTCAGGACCAAAGGAATGCAGTAGACTTCCACAGTGACCCATTTTGTGGACAGAATGTCTAGGAGATGAACCCACCCCACACTCAGGTCTACATCCCAGGAGACTCCTTCCCCCAGAGTCAGATGTCCAAGCAGATGAAGCAATCCTTTCCCATCTTTATACAATAAGAGGAGGAACCTCATGGTCACCTCCGGAGGATTCGGATTCCCCAGATACGGCTGGACATGCTGACCAACCATGAAGTCACTAAAAAGGTGTTCATACTGACCATCAGTGATTAACCATCTCTGGACTCCACAAGCCACGAAGACAACAGAATATTGCAGTTTTGGGTCCAGGACACCCCGGACCTCCTCCACTTGTGGGTCCAGAACACCCCGGACCTCCTGCACTTGTGGGTCCAGAACACCCCGGACCTCCTGCACTTGTGGGTCCAGGACCCCCCCCCTTACCTCCTGCACTTGTGGGTCCAGGACCCCCCCCCTTACCTCCTGCACTTGTGGGTCCAGGACCCCCCCCCTTACCTCCTGCACTTGTGGGTCCAGGACCCCCCCCTTACCTCCTGCACTTGTGGGTCCAGGACCCCCCCTTACCTCCTGCACTTGTGGGTCCAGGACCCCCCCTTACCTCCTGCACTTGTGGGTCCAGGACCCCCTTACCTCCTGCACTTGTGGGTCCAGGACACCCCTAACCTCCTGCACCTGTGGGTTTGGGTTGCCTCTTACCTCCTGCAGTTGCTTCCGTTGCATCGTCATGGTTTTGGTAATCCCTCTCTCCTTCACTTCCGGTAGCTCCTGCCACAGAGAAGATGTGTAGTGACGGGGAGCCCCATCGCTGGGGTAACTTCTGAGCAAAGTTGGGGAAGTGTTGCCAGCTAATGCCAGGGAGGAGTTGACAGAGAGGATGAAGGGGGACTGGCCTGGACCACCTTTGGTGTAGTGCACACAATAGTCCTGATAGAGAGGTTCTGGAGACAGGACACACAGATCAGGTCCTGAACAATGACCACTATAAGCTAACAAACACCACAGAAGATATTCTCACGTGTGTGAACAAATTTGGACCCCTTCTGCCTCTGACGGTACGAGCCTTTCTTCATCAGTCTCTCAAACAGGCTGAGTGGAAAAACAACATCATCAGAACAATCGATCAATATATTGATGGGGAGGTCAGAGGTCGTGGGGAGTTGTAAAATAATCACACTGCTTACTAAATGTTGTAATAGTCAGAGATCCTGGTGACATCATAGCCTTACTCTGCCCCCCCCCCCCCTCCACCCTGTGGGCCTGGGTGCAGTTACTCCCTCTGCCCTCCCCATAGCCATGGTCCTTGACGTTGATTAGGGATGAGTGACCTAGAAAAATTGGGAATTGACCTCTAAAATTTTGTCTTGTAGCAATCACCAAGAAAAGTGAGGCTCTACTGAGAACATGGATTAAGTCTAGAAGAACGTGCTGCTTGACCTCAACATCGCCAACACCACCATCAACATCGCCAACACTACCATCATCATCACAAGTCTAGAAGAATGTGCTGCATGACCTCAACACCAACAGCACCACCATCAACATCATCAACACCACCACCATCAACATCACCATCAACACCACCACCATCATCATCATCATCATCAACACCACCACCACCACCACCACCATCATCATCAACACCACCACCACCACCACCACCACCATCATCATCAACACCACCACCACC